>NDGM011096062.1:0-31094 GCA_002564305.1 Octomys mimax | reverse complement strand
AGGCCTGCACTACCACACCTGGACTGGGTTGCTGGCTTAGCACACCCAGGGGCCAGCACAACATGTGGTGCCAGAGATCGAACCCCAGTCCCTGCTCTTGCCTAACTAAGCAGGCGCTTGGTCCGCTGAGCTACCTTGCTGGCCCTAGTCTATGTACTTTTGTTTTTCTGATCATAAAAATTAATTTACAATATAAAATAATAATAATGCTTTCATACATTTGTCCAAAGCTGCTTTTTTAAAAATGTTTCTCACTTTTCATGTATGGCTAAGAACTCATTAGTTTGGACCATACTTTGAATTGTAGTATTTCAAACAGTGTTAGATAGAATGTTTTCTTTGCCTATAGTATTTACGTAAAAAAAAAAAAATTAATAGTATAACAAAACTCAAGACCAAATTTTAAATTGTATAGTGCAAAATTTCAAGTCTACACAACAATTTTAGAAACATTTTTTCTGGGGCATAAACCTTAATGACAATAGCCACAACACATTTACTGACAGGTACAATAAGAGCAGTTCAGGTACTTACTTATACATCTTTGGTTCATTTATTCAACAAATATTTTTCAAGTGCTTCCTGATACCAGCTACAAGCATAGAGATATATCCATGAATAAAAAAATCAGAACCCCAGCCCTTAAATAAATCAATAAATAAATAAAACCCCAGCCCTTGAAATTACTTTCATAGGCATGGAATGGGGGGAGATTGTGCCAGAGAAGACACACAATAAAAAAAGAAAACATTAGGGTACAATAGAAGGTCACCATTCTACAGGGATAAAAACAACTGAGTAAGAAGAGCCAGGAATGTCAGGAAGAATATAGTTTTAAGGAAACTTATATAAGAAAGCCATACAGAAAAACTGTCATCTGAATGGGGACGTGAAAGCAGCAAGGTAGTTAGAAATGTGATCTTCTAAGAAACATACATCCAGACCACAGGCCAAGCCAGCCAAGGCCTAGAGCAGCATGCTTAGCAAGTAGCAGACAGGACGGGTAAGGTGGCTCAGTGCAGTGGGTGAAAATGAGAATCGGGGCACATGGGACCAGAAATATATGGACAGGAAGGAAGTTCTCACATGGTGTGAGAACTTGTAGGCCGTTGTAAAAGTTAACCTTAATTCTAAATGAAATGAGGAAGTCACTGGAGCATTTTAAGCAGAGTTCATATGATTTTATTGATGTAGAGCAGAGAAGCAAAGGTATAAAGCAGGAAAATTATTAGGAAGAGTAGATTATTGAAGTTATTCACACTGGCTTAGGCCACTGTGATCTCAGTGGGAGTAGTAATACAATTCCACAAATGATTGAGGAAGCAGGTGGGATTTCTCAGATACATTGGCTAACAGTTTAAAATAGAGGCATCAAGGGATGACTTCAATTTTTTTTTTTAAAATCTGGACTAAGTGTGGTAGTACATGCCTGTAATCCCAGAACTCAGCTGGCTGAGGCAGAAAGATCATAGTGAGTTTGAAGCCAACCTAGGCTACATAGTGAATTCAAGATGGCCTGAGCTGTATGAGACCCTGTCTGTCTCTCTTCAGCAACAGATAGGATTTAGTTGCCATTAACTGAGATGGGAAACACTATATAGCATAAGGGGTAAGATAAGGATTTGGTTTATTGCCATAAGAGCTAAAAAGTCATGTAGACATGTCAGTAACCATATGGCTAGGCATTTAGGTGTGGTGGATTGGAATCCAAGAGAGTTCTAGGCATGAGTGCATAGGTAATATTTTAAGCCACTAGCCTGGCTGATACCCAAAGGAGGCCAGTGGCAATGGTGACAAGAAGATCTCCAGGAGAGAGCCATGGACCCTTTAAGTTTCAGGCGTCTGGGAGAGAAGTGGTTCACATCAATGACTGAGGACATAGTGATCAGAGAGAAAGATCTGAAAGCAAACAGGTAAAGAAAGTGTGTCCAGGAGGAGGGAGCTGCTAACAGTGCCAAACGCTATCAGTAACTTGAGGACAACCCTGAAAGTCCATCTTTTACCTTAGCCAAATGGAAGTCACTGGTGACCTTGAGGAGAGTTGTGTTACCAAACTAGAAAGGGGCCAGAGACCTGCATGGAGCGAGCTTCAGAGAGAAAGTAAGGAAAGGAATAGGAGATAATGTATAAGGATCAGAAAAATGGTGGCTACAGAAGAAAGTGGAGTTTACAAGAGGAGTTTTCTAGGATAAGAGAAATCAGCATGTTTATAAGCCGCTGGTAATGAAGAAAAAGATGATGCAGGACAGGAGTGTATTGCTGCAGTGATGGCCCAGAGCAGGTGAGTGTAGTGTGCTACTGCACACTTTGGAAGGTCCCTGAGGAAAAACACAAGGGTCAGCTCAAAGGGGTCAGGAGGCAGCCCTGCTAGTGGATCACAGAGATAGTGGGGTTCGTGCTAACCTCTCTTCTGATTGCCTCACTATTTTAACTCAAGAAATTTCATTTATTTTATTTATCTTTCTGTCTTGTAGTACTCATGACAGAAAAATCAGTATACAAAAACTAGGGAGATTTGGGAGTAAAAAAATCTGGTGTTGATAAAGTAAACACTACAGAAACATGACAAGAACTTGTAATAGTCTCATTGGGAACATTTCCCAATACTGTTAGAGTGTGCCTGGCTCCATCCAAAACACAAATTGAGTTCTCATTTGTTTCTTATGAGAATCTGATGGGAATCAGGAGGTGTTTAATAAGGCACTGTCATTATTAGAAAGGAAAGTAAGAAAGACTAATGTTTCTTCTCTGTCTCCTCTAGAACTCTGGAGAAGATGATCATCTTTAACATATTTGTCACTCAGTTCAGCCTGGCAGTGTCCGATGACCTCACCCACCACAGAGCATCATCTGAGCTTCTGAGGCTCACTCTGGACAATGTTTATCTGCACATGGCACCTGTGACTGGTGCCTTTCCTGGAGAAGAGCCTGCTGTGGCACTCTTCCATCTTTACACTATGGAGATCTGCTGTGGGGACCTGCAGTTAGACAACCAGCTATATAACAAGTCCAATTTCCACTTTGCTGTCTTGATCTGTCAGGGAGAAAAAGCAGACCCTACCCAGTGTCCAAGAGTGTCCAGTTTCTTTCTCTCAAATAGAGATTTGGAAAAATACAAGGAGAGTTGCTTTATCAAACTTTGCATCACTTTAACTGAGGGCAAGAACTTCCTACTTAATGTCAGCGAGCTCAGTTTTGAGCTGAAACCTGCCCGGTTATATGTGGAAGACACATTTGTGTACTACATCAAAACTTTGTTTGACACCTACCTTCCTCACAGCAAGCCAACTAATCACACCTCACAATTCTGTCACGGTGCCCAGGTGCTGCCCGTGCAGGTGAGACAACACGCTAGGGCCTTGGTAAACCCGGTGAAGTTACGGAAACTGGTGATACAGCCAGTGAATCTACTCGTCAGCATCCATGCTTCCCTCAAGCTGTACATAGCCTCGGACCACACTCCTCTCTCCTTCTCCATATTTGAGAGAGGACCCATCTTCACCACCCCAAGGCAGCTCGTGCATGCCCTGGCCATGCATTACGCCGCAGGAGCTCTTTTTAGAGCAGGTGAGGACACAAGCTGAGAGTCTGGTGAGCTAGAGCCTGAGTAAAAATGACATGCTTTGGCATAATGCCTTATCTTTGACAAGGCATAAGGTAGTAATGGGTGGACAGTGATGCACACAGGCTTCACAGTTAAGCAAAACTGAATCTAAGCCTATACTCTGCCACTGTTTGATATAGAACTTTGGGCAAGTTACTGAAGCCTCTGAGCTTCCGTGTCCCATCTAGAAAGCAAGTTTTATGATTGTTGAGAGGATCAAATGTCAAGTATCCAGTGTTTTGCTTAGCATTTAATGAATATTCAAGCAATAGTAGCTGTAATATTTTAGCTGTTAATGGAGTTTAGAATTTAATTCAGTTTAGCCAACATTTTTAATACCTTGCAGATATAAAACTTTCTTAGCACAGTAGTGCTAAGAAAACTATCCCAGGTCTTCAGCTCCGGTGCCTAAGAGAAATCCAGTTCTAGGGCATTAGTTTTCTTCATTGCTAGTCATGAATAGCTGTAGGTGAGAAATTCAGAGGATCTGTGTGCTCCTAAGATGCACAAAGAGCCTTCTGCATATCCTGAGCAGCAGCACTGTCTAGACAGACCTCAAAGAGAAGGTTGTTGGTGTCTCAGCCTCTCCACAGACCTGAGCTCAAGAGGAAAAGGGACCCTGTTCATCCTTCCCACCCTCTACGCCAGGTTGGTGGCCTCCCTCAGGCAGAGGGCTGCTGTTTCTCAGGGCTTCCCTTTCCAGTCTGGCTGGAACTCTGCAAAGGGTGATTTAATAAGTATACAAAATCCTGTATGGGGAGTACTATGTATTAAAGATTCATTGTTAGGAACCATGTGGTCTCAGAGTACTTTACAGTAATAGGCATCAAAACTTGTGTTCCTGAGCGAAGTTCACTCTAAAACAGTTTTACTGTGGGCCTTCGTGTCCTAAAACTTCAAGGAGAGACCATCATCTGGAGCTGTTGGCCTGCTTTCCTGGCACTCTCCAGGAAAGAACATGGAAGTCCGAGTTTCTGAAATTGACAAGGGCAAGAATCTCTGTTCTTTGTGATCTTGCACTTGGCAAATGCATTCCCATAGATGATTCAGATTGTAGCCAAAACAGAAAAAAAAAATCCATGTTATCTTTGATAACTTGCCAGTAACTGCCATTTTGGTGAGATTGTATCTCCTTCATAATGAAATTCATGTTGATAGAGCTATCCAGACTCTTTATAAAAGAAAATGACAAGATCAGAGAGAGGTCCTGCAAGACCTGTTGTGATAGTTTGCACAACAGTGAAGGAAATGCTTCCCTCTTACTAAGAAATCACTGAAAAATAAGCAGTTAACACTTCAAATTTAATAGATGGGTATATTTACAAACCATTCTAGAAATGTGCCCTTTTAGGCAATCTTACTTTTAACATGAGAAGGAGACATGTAGGTTACTGAGCTCTGATCTGAGGCCAGGGGAGGAATAAGGTTCTGTCCAGTCCCTGCATGGTGCCAAGGTGCTAGAAGCACCCAGCTGTGTGATGAGCTGGAAGAGAAACTCCACCTGTGGCCCCAAGTGGCCATGGTCCCTGCAGCCTGTGTGCTAAAAGTGATTTCTTTGTTTTGTGCTTTTAATAAGCTTTCCAAACAAGAACATTCTGTTTGGATTTTTGATAATTCATCTAAAAATCCTCTTGCTGTCCCAACTTCACTATATACACAGACAAGAAATTCTAACAGAGCCAACTTTAGAGCCTGTTGGAAACTCTTTCCTGAAAAATCTCTGATTATCCTTGGGATGATCCTTACATCCCTATTAAAGCTCCTGTTGGGGCAAAAAAAAAGTGTGGCTAATCTGAAGACCCTTCTGAAAGAAAGTAGTAACTGAAGGAATGGAACTAGCCAGAGGGAGAGAAACCTTAATAGACTAAAGCATTTGTGTAGTGAAGGACTGCCTGGGAGGGAGCAGGTGGCACTTTTATCATCATGTGAAATATTTCTGGCTGCAGTGGACAAGAACACCTGACCTCAGTTCTAAAAAGTAGGTAGTCATTTGAAGAGATTTATAAAATAGTTAATGATAATGAGAAATGAAAGGGGGTTTGAGAATTCCTGAGATCTCTGTCTACCTGAAAGTTTCAATTTGATGGCAAGTCAGACAGGCCCTTCCTTTGTCAGAAAACTTTCCTAACAACTAAACACAAGAAACTATAAACACAAATATACTCTGTATCTGTAGGACATGCATCTGCGGGTTCAACTAACTATACATCAAAAGTATTTGAAAAAAAGAATTGTGTCCCTATTGAACAAGTACAGACTTTTTTTCTTGTCATTACTTCCTTCAGAAATACAGTGTGGGGCATGGGGAGATAGCTCAGTGGTCTAAGCAACTTTCTGATAAGCACAAGGACCCAAGTTCAATCTCTAGTACCTCATGCCATGCCAGTCCTGAAACCAGGCATGTTGGTACACATCTGTAATCCCAGCACTGGGGAGGCTGAGACAGGAGGATCACTGCAAGTCTGAGCTGCATAGAGTGATCCTGTAACCAAATAAATAAATATTTTTAATTTTTTTGAAAATTCAGTATAAAACTAATGACACAGCATTGACATTGTATTAGTTATTATAAGTGATCTAGCGGTGGTTTACAGTGTAAGGGTATGTGCAGTTTGGTACTACATTGTTTTAAATGAAGTAATTGAGCATCCTCAGACATTGGTGGCTATGTTGGATCCAGTCCTCTATGGATAGATGGGTGACTGTGCTCACTTTTAGAAGAAAATAATTGTAGGAGGCTTACCCTTGGGTACTTTCTGCCATTTTCTGGCCAGATGCTACTAGGATACAGCTCTGGTCCACAGGTAGTGATGCTACTAGGATACAGCTCTGGTCCTTTAGCTCGTGGCTCAGATGTCAGTGGTTATAACCCAGAGGCTCTCAAGCTAGCCTTCAGCTGGTTAGGAGCTGGAGCCATGACTGGGACGTCTCTGCATGCCTTTGTGCTGCCGGGCTAGGATACCACTCAGAGGGCTTTGCTTGGCAAGAGTGACCCTTTTTTCTTTAAATGTCAAGTCTTTAGAGAGAAAGCTCATGTCTTCCTGTCGATCCTCACATTGATTCCAGGCTAAAGTGAATCTGTTTCTTTACCTTCAGAGAAGGGAAAACATTCTACAACTTCCCAAAGCACCCAGTCTTCTTTCAGCTCCTTGCAAAAAGTCCTCCTGTGCCTGGGCTGGAGGGTGGGAGACTCTTCAGGACCCAGGCCTGGCTTTTACACTAGCACATTCTGGATCCTCTCACGTTAATTCCTATACTGAGGATCTCTGCCACAAGAGTCCTCTGGAGGCTAGCTGCTGAGAGATGATGGCTGCCACACAGGACTTGTCCTCATGGCCTTAGCAGTAGAGGGTCCAGCATGGGGCTGAGGAGGTCAGTGGATTCCCGGAGGAAGTTGCCTTTCTAGATTCCTCCTCTCCTTGGCCTTTAGCCCCTGCCTGCCCTATAGTCCCTGGGCTCCCAGCCTGCAGGAGGGGCTGGGCAAAACCTCATTCCCGCGAGGCACAGACTGTAATCAGGCGCTGAGCAGGCCAGTTCCTGGCAAGCCCAGGCTTAAATAAGAAACCAGATCCACAGCTGCCCCCCCCACCCCCAGGACATGACAAGGAACACTCCCCTCACACTAACCCAATCAGTGTGTCCCTGTCACTGGTGTTTATACAACCAAAGCTGGGGCTGAAGGGGAGACATTTGTCTGGCTCTAGCTCTGCTCCAAAGGGAAGCACTCAACTTGGTAGGATTGGGAAAGATTAAAAATAACTCCTCCATCCTTGTCAGAAGCTTGCATCCCCTTTGCAGCGTTCCATTTTGCATCTGGCCTCTCCCCCAGCCACTCAGTTTCTCCTCCTGCTGCCCGCTGCCCCCTGCTGCCCCAGCCTGCCCATGTGCACCTGCCTAAGGCTAGAGGAAGTGTCCTCAGCACATGGGTCCCTGTTGCCACAGCACACAAAGCTTGGCAAAAAAAAGTTATATTAAAGCCATTTGTGAGGCTGCCAGAGGATTGCTTTGATTTATAATGTATGAAAGTTCACTATTTATGAATTCACAGTGAATGAGTTACTTCCCGTATTTTACTCTGAAGAAGCTTATTACATTCTCAATTCTAGTGTACAAAATGAATTGCAGGGAAACTGGGCTGCTTGTTACAAGTGGTGAAAGTGCGCATACCAAGCTTCCGTAACTCTCACTCCCGTCCATTGCAGGCTGGGTGGTTGGGTCCCTGGAGATCCTTGGTAGTCCTGCGAGCCTGGTGCGAAGTGTGGGGACCGGCATTGCTGACTTCTTCAGACTGCCCTATGAGGGGCTGACCAGAGGCCCCGGTGCCTTTGTGAGCGGTGTTTCCCGAGGGACGACATCCTTTGTGAAGCACATTTCCAAAGGTAGCTATGCTGTTCCTTATGCTAGTGCCTGTATTTTGTTCCTTGCCTGCTATACTTTTTCTCTGTAAAGAACTGTTGAAGATTTGAATGCATTTACATTGCCTCTAGCTTTGCTTGGCTTGTTAGCTTGCAGTGAAATATTGCCTTGGAACAAAGCTCATATATAACGTCTTATGTTTTAAACAGATCACTGCTTACTGGTAGTGTGTGAAAATGTTTCAGAAACTTTAGAATTTTAAACCTCCCATTGGGAAAACAAGCATTGGCTCAACTGTTATTCCATGTGATAAATATAGAAATATTAAAGGTGTTCAGGATTTCTGCTAAACATCAGAAATCCTACACTGTGTTGCTTCATCATATTTTTTTTAATGTAGATACAGTTGTCATAACTTTCTTAAGGATATGGACACGTTTTGACGTGGAAGCTGATTTAAAGGTGAACAGGCCAACTTTTCTCTACCATGGTATGTAAACAGTGCCATCTTGTGGCCCAGACAGGTCACCAGGCATCAAGGCCAAACTTCTCCCCATCAGAATGTTTTCATTTCATCTGTGTGTTTGCTTGATGATATTTTGGTCAGGTTGGCAGTGACTCGGGAACTAACAAGGGCCATCTGAGTCCCCTTTTCTTCTCAGTAGGAGGCAGGGAAAGCAAGGCAAAGGCCTCCTTCCCCATAAAAGGCATTTTACTGCAGAGAGTACTGCACTCCCTTATGAGTGGGCAGATTGTGGAAGTCGCTAGAAGGCCTCAAAAGAAGACTTGAACTTGAAATCGGAGAACCTATGATCCGTTGAGAGCAGGGGGAGTGCCTGGGTTGGGGCTGTTAAGAAAGCAGCAAGAGCAATCAAAACAAATTCCACAGACAATGAGAAGGACTTGCATGGGGGCCTGGGAGTCAGGCTCCACTCACCAGATGAGTCCCTAGCGGGCTTCTCATTCTTGACACTGGAATCTCTGTGGTTCTGTTGTTTTAATTTTAAAACGCAACAACCAACACCTGCTAAATTGAACCTCAGCAGTCATTTTAACCTTCTGAGTCATTGAGGGTTTTTTTTTTTTTTACACTGGTTTTCTCCTCTTAGCAAGATCTATTTGGTTTGTACGTGTGTGGTTAAAGATGCAACTACAAAAATGTCTTTTACATTTCTTCTTCAAGCTAGATGTCTGTAGCAGAGGAGCTCACTACCTCATGACATGCCCACCTGTGTCTTCCACTCTTGTCTGTGTGGACCTGCTAAGGGGCGAGGCCTGCTCTGAGCAGGTGGCTGAAGCCACTTCCTTCTGCAACACAGGCAGAATGGGGCCTTGCCCCTTTGTTCTCCATACTTCTTCTCAGCAAACTTCCTGAATCAAAATTGCACATAATCCCTGTGGGCATAATAACTATTTCCTCAGAACATCAAATGATAAAATTTCATGTCTCCCTTTATTAAACTGAAATAATAAGATGAATGTTATTCCTAAAGAGAAACATTTCCTCATAATCTATCTAAAAAAACTAGCATTACAACCTTTAAAAGCAGAACAGGCAAATTGGAGCCTTCAAGGCTGTGCCTCATTGAGGACTTGACAACTGTTTAACAAGTCTTGACAATCAAACAATAGGAGGGCTGTGAAATTTTGGGGCTCTCCCTGGCCACAGAAAGTCCTGCTTTCATCTGTACCTCATTTTCTTCAGGCTCCATTCCTCCCCAGTGGCCATACCCAAAAAGGACCTAAGTGCTGCCCTTCTCATACCCCCACTCCCACCAGACCTACAAGCCACAGCCCTGGGACCCATGTGCATGTGACAGAGAGGCCAACCCTGTGCTCTTCTGTCCTCAGGTACCCTCACATCCATCACCAACCTGGCCACCAGCCTAGCCCGGAACATGGACCGGCTCTCACTGGATGAGGAACACTATAACCGCCAGGAGGAGTGGCGGCGGCAGCTCCCCGAGAGCCTAGGCGATGGACTGCGACAGGGCCTCTCCCGGCTAGGCATCAGCCTGCTCGGTAAGGGACTGTGGGCACTTGGGTATGAGTATCTGTCTGCACAGGGCTGTGGACTCTCCCAGGATCTTTGCCTTTGCCTTTTCCCTAGGCGTGGCTGTGAAGTTCATCTCCTCTCTGTGGACAAGGGAGACTCAAAGAGCCTAAGGTACTCTCCCCCTTGCCTACAGCATATCCTGAGGGCCTGGAACAGGACTCCATTTTCCAGAGCCACCATGTGGCTGTGACAGGGTCATCCCAGGACCTGCACAGACACTGTATTCTGCTTTCCTGTCCCTCTACAGGAAATAACAGCATGGACCTCAGCAAAGTGGTATCCACACCAGGACAGCAGTATTCAGCTTTGGCTTTGAGAAGTGGGTGACAGGCAGCCTTCTTGGAGCCCTCACCTGCTCCCTACTCCCTCAGCACTTGAGTAGCATGCACAGGTCACGCAAACCTTGGCAAGGAGCCTGCTTCTCCTCTCGTGTATTTTTATTTATTTTGAGATCAGCCTGGCTCAGAGTAATTATTGTTTGTCAGGCATCTGAATGGTGTGGTTAAAGGTGAAGATTGCTATGGATATTTCAAAATATTACAAATACTTGAAAATACATTGCTTTAGAAAGATCTGTTAAAAAGAAAGACTCAGAGCTGAAAGGACAGTGCAGGATTTCCAGGGTAATTTTGTTTATTTGCTTGCAAAGAAATCTGAAACTGTACTGCCTGGCAGCCTCCCTTCCACGTGTCCACGGGAGTGCACGCCTATGGAGATCAAAGTGACCAAAGCAGGGCAAGCAGAGGGGAGCAAAGAGGAACTTGGAAGTTTTCATCCCAGCTCTGCCTTCTGTTCTGCGCAGCAGCTCAGCCTGTCTGCAGCTCAGCCAGCCACGGCAGTGGGAGGAAGTAGTAAAATGTTACAGAGCAGGTGAGGTCACTAGAAATGTCTGCAGTACTGACAGACAGTGCTGTGGTGCACAGCATTTGATAATGCGTGAAAATGGAGAAGCTCATTGCCTGCCAGGCAGAGGAGCAACCTGCAGGTGATGGCACTCCTTTGGAGGTAGCACATGGGGGGGCCACGTCACTCAGGATCCTGGGCCCCAGCCTGTCTTCGTGGCATTGGGCAAGTTCTTCCTTGACCCTGGTTTCTGTTTTATAAACTGGAGCTGGTAATACAGTTATTAGAAGTAACAAGGGGTGTTGGGCAGACAGAACCTGTCATATTATTTCATGGTAACAAAAGAATTGTAAGAGGTTTGTGATTTTGAAGAATATCCCACTAAAGAGGGGCACTTAAGAAATGGCAGGCACATTCTTGCTTTAGTTTAGTTCAATGAATTAACTTGCTATGCCTGAAGAAAGGAACAATGAGGCTATTTGGGGATTTAAGATATTTTTATTCTAGGGATTACAGGCTTAAATGCCCTCGCCTCTTGGCATGAGAGCTTCATTCCCCCAATCAAGTGCTTCTTGAAACTTTCAGTAGACAGTTACCTGAGCTGCTGGCATGTGGCGACTCTCTTTCCACTCGTCCTGACTCCTGTCTAGCCCAAGGATTCTATTCCCTTACTACCGAGTGAAGGTTGCAGCCACTGCTCAGCTTCCACTGTCTCAAAGTCACCTGCTGGTAGAGTTCAGTCAGGTGAGGAGCCCCAAACCTGCCCTGCTGATGTCACCCTGAGGGCATGGTTTCCTGCAACAGGGTGGGAAATCATAAAGCTGTGAGTTTCACTATGGTCATTGTATCTCATGTAACCTCATCCATGATGTCTGCAGAAATGGCAATGGGCCTGTGCAGTTTGGTGCATGTCAGGTCACTTCTAGACAGAGTCCTGAGGTGATAGACTCAGTATGTAGACACTCCTGCAGCTCTGGCCGGCCCACTCTCTGGGAGCTCTGGTCCCAGCATTGCAGCACAAGAGTAGCCCAAAGTCCAGGATGGTCCCTTCACCTTGGCCCAAAGCAGCATCCTATTCTCTGAGAGCTCCAGAGTTCATCTGTGCCTCACAGAATCTCTGGGTTATCTCAGAATGCCTGGCCTGTAACAACCAGATGTGTGACAGGAAGGAAACGAAACAACCAGATGTGTGACAGGAAGGAAACGAAAACCAGGAGCAACAAGGTCTTCTCATTTAGAAAAGTATGAATTTGTCACCATGTCATTTATCCCTAGAAATGGCATTTAAAATTGCTAGATGTAGTTAAGTATCTCAATGCAGTGAGTGATTAAAATATATGGCAGATATTTACACTCTTTTAAAATGTACTATGGCAAAATACATTGCCACTAATCCCCTTCAAAATACTCCCCATTGATTGACACACTATCCCACCATTTTTATTCCCATCCTTCTTGCTGCTTTCTGAAGCAGTTCTGGAAATCCTCTTTTGTGTCTTTTCAATTTGTGATTAAAAGAGGATTCAGCAATAAGGAGTCATGTTGGAGATACTCAGAGAAAATGAGCACAATTAAAAACAGTGAACGCTACTGCTAAGTGTCACCTGAGGAAAGGCGGGCTCACGGAAGCATCACAGTGAGTCCTCACCACCTATTCACTGGACTGGCACCATGTCACTTCTGGCTCTCCTGCATGTCAAAATGATCATCAAAGGCATCATGTCAAATCAGTTAAGGACATTAAGGCCACAGTTGCAACTAAAGACCTTCACAAAAAAGGACTTTTAGAACTCCTTCACAGTGGCAAGAACGTTGGGATAACTGTGTTGGAAGTGAGGGAAATTAATAACAACGTGCCTTTGGCTGAAAGAACTTTTTAAAATTTAAGCATTTATAATATTTCAGTCAAACCTCATGTAACAGTGTGAAACCCACAGTATAGAAATTGAAATTATAGTTGTTCATTTTCTTTCTTTATAAGGTAGAAACTTTAAGGACCCAGTTAATAAAAATATACTTAAAGAACATCTCGGGTGACAAAGCACTTTCATAGGTATTATCTTACTTGATTTTCATGGACCTGGCCAGGAAGGAAGCTGAGTTAACTGCCCAGACCAAATCTCAGGACACAGAGGGACCCGGCCTTTCCCTACCTTGTCACCTACCTTGGAAGCTTCTAGGCCTGAGAAACAAATGAGAGAGACTTCACAGTTGCAAGGTCCAGAAAGGATAGACTATGCCTGAGTGTGTCTCTTCGCTGGGCCTCAGCTCTGTGTCCCCCTCCTGGGTGTAATGAGGCACTTGAAAATCAAAGGCAGGCTTTAGACGCCATGCCCAACCAGCCCAGCTTAAGAGAAGGGAAAGTGCCAGTGCAGAGGCCACAGAAGGCTTCGGCTGACTCCCCAGCAGGTCTTGCAAAACAATAGCTTTTGGAAAGACTGTTTACCGTGCAGCAGCCTTGCCCACATCTGCAGATCTGTTTACCCAAATTCCCACACTTGCTTCTCTGCCTTGGCACCTATGCTGGGAAAGGATGATCAGCTCAGGGCCACAGTTCCACTCCATGGACTGGCTCCTCCAGACACCAGAGTGCCACTTTGGGGAACTTGGGGCTATCTCAGAATCCCAACAAATTAGGCCTCTTCCTGGTAGCTCAGGTTGGCCCTCAGCAAGTTCAGTAGGATTCTAGTGTGACTGACCCAAATATTTCCTTCTCAGTTTGCACATCTGTTCTGAGTTGCCTCAAGCTGCAGTGACAGCACCCTGGGGGTGTCACTTGTGTTTGGAATGGTGGGCCATTGCAGTGTTCCAGCTGCAGTCTGTGCCTCTGCTATCAGGACAGAAGAGGCACCAAAATAAAATTGCCCCTCAAAGTCAAGAGGCCAGCAGCGCACGACATGCCTGCCTGCATGATCCACCTGTGGCCAGTGGCCAGTCAGAGCTGCAGTGAAGGAACGCACCGGTCCCCTCCCCCACGATTCTCCCAGACTCTCCTGACTGAAGGTGCAGAGACAATGTTCCTGTACCCCTCCAGGGCTCTGCCTCTGCCACCAGGTCTTACCCTGCACCTCCTCGATCACATCACAGCCCTGTCCATGTGGCCACCACCCCACCCCATGGGCCTGACACCAGCACAGGCTTGCAGTCAGTTTCCACTACTTACAGCATTAGAGCAGAGTTTGAGTCTGACAGTAAATAATTTACCAGTTTAGGACTTAGCTGGCTTATGCTGCAGCACTAAGGGCTCCCACAGTGCTAGCCAAGGCTGCTCCCTCACTCCTCAGCAAGCTTGCAGAGAGCAGAGCAGGGCCGATTCTCCTGGCCTCCCCGTCTTCCACCTGTTCTCACACAGCAGACGGTTGTACCCGCTAACCAGGGAGGGCTTGGCATGTGTGACAGGCTGGCTTTTTCCCTTTCTTGCATGTGTGTCAGCTCCTTTTCTACCTCGTAGATTCTAATACCTGTCATGGGCTCAGGCATCCCACTTTCCTAACTGCCCCAGTTTATCTGTCAGAGCCACCAATGCCAAGGTAATTGGAACCTTCTTTGCTGTGGCCTTTCCTCAGCAAAGGAAGGAGAAAGAGGAAAGGCAGCACTCACAGGATACCATCTTCACTGATGTGGAGGCACTCCTACCCTGTGGGGACGATCACGGTACTCTTGCTACAGGTTCCATGAATGGCAGGGGCTGCCACTTGAAAGGGAGTGGCACTTATAAATAAGGGAGCCAACCTCTGCCTTTTTGTTGTTCTTGTTGTTCTTGTTATTTGTTTTGAGACATAGTCCCACTGTGTAGCACAAGCTGGACTCAAACTCACTAACAGTCCTCCTGCCTCAGTCTTCGGACTGTTGGAATTACAGGTGTGTATCACCACGCCTGCTCTCCCCAATAATTTTAGAAGTTGCCACACTTGAGAAAAGTCTACTTTTTTACTGGAAATGCTTTTATTTATTGATGTTTATAGAATTGTTTATAATTTTTATGTAAGCATGGAGACCTTTCAGAGAAATCAAATAGTGAAATGAGAAAAGCTTCAGTCTTTAATTTGATGCTGCTTACTTACAAAATGATGAAGAAAAAGACCAAGGGTTCCTGCCTCCCTTGTACTCCTGGTGGCTGCTCTGTCCCTGACCTTGTAGGTAGAGACCAGAGGATTGGATCCCTTGACCTCTGACAAAGTGAAGGTTGCTCCCAGCCTGAGGACCAGCAATGGCCATCTGGGGTGCTGAGCGTGACCCTTACCCCTGGAGAGCCAGGAGAGTCAGGGCCATCTGCTCCCCTCAGCCCATCATTTCTGGAGGCATACTCATAGACTCTGGAGTAGGTGGCATTACTCTAGACTGGAAAGCAGAACTGTCACCTCAGCCTTTTCTTACCCTGTTTTAAAATTTAAATGACTCTATCAAAGCCTAGAGAACTAGAATCCTTGGATATTTTCTTTACATGTGCCCTGAAGGAGCAAGCCTTTTGTCCTACTGGGTTTGTTCCATGGACTAGTGCTTGAAATTAGCAGGTTATTGACTAAAACCTGGACAACTCAAGAGACTGAATTAATGCCATTTGGAGTAATAGAATCTGGTGGCACTAAAATTTCCACCAATGCACTGCATTTTTGTATATCCTACCAAGTCTGAGTTAAAAACAAGGGATTCTACAAGAACTGTAAAGAAATTTCTACTTCCGAGTTAGGGAACCCCCTGCTTGGTCATGAGCCAAAAGACTACCAAGGCCTCTTCTCTGTCTCGTTATTGGCCCTTGAGGTAAAAGGAACAAGAAGGACATAGAGGAGTAGTCAAGGAGGCTTTCATGTGCTCGCTTTGGCAGCACATATACTAAAAAAAGGAGGCTTTCATTTGCACCACCCTCATTCAGCAGGATGAAGTCATGGCCCCATGGTAAAGGTCGTAGAACAGATCAGTGAAACAGGGTTTGGGGAGCTATTCTATATGACGAGTGAGTACCCAAACCTTAGTTAAAGTGAGAGAGAAGGAAGTTTTCTGAAATTAACAAAGAGCCTGTTTTATAAACAGAACAAGTGAATATGTGGACTTTTTAAATTTTAAAATTTACTACAGTTAAAGACACACTGCTTTTGCTCCCATCAGAATACTACTTCTCACTTTGAACACATTAGCCCAGCATTCTTGAAGGTTCTTTATCCCATTTTTAAGCAGTATAATAAAAAATGCAGTGAATGTTCCTGCTGATTGCCAGCCACTGGGAAGACAGGTTCATAAAAACATAACAGTATGTCCTCATCCACCTTATTCACCAGATCTGGCACCATGAAATTTGTGGTCCTGCCAAAATCAAAATGACCATAAAAAATAAACATTTTGAATCCACTGAAGACATTGAGGAGTCATGACAGCGCACCTGAAGACCCCAGTGAAAGCGGGCATCCAGCCAAAGGATGGGCTGAGTGATTTGAAGTGGGGAGTATTTTCAGAGGATTAATGCATTGTGGCTTTTACTATAATAAAAATACACATTCACCATATTATTTCAATCATGCAGCATAGCTGGACAGCTAAGAATGGGGCTCTGGCTCAGGATCCTTGGATTCAAATTCAGTCCCAGCCACTTAACAGCTATGTGACCTTGGAAAATTCCTTAACTTGTATGCCTCCGTGCCCTCTTCTAGAAAGTGAGAAGATAAGTCCCAGCTGCCAGGGCTATGGACAGTAAATGATCTCATATAAAGGAGGCTCTAGTAAGCAGTCAAGATAAAGTAGGCATAAGAGAAGTAAGTGCTATATCAATTACTGCCTGTCTTAAATACATACATTGAGCATATTGAATTATTATTAAATAATTGTTATTAAAGGCTGAGGATATAGCTCAGCAGCACAGCACTTTCCAGGCAAGCACAATGTCCTGAGTTTGATTCCTGGTACTCCCCCCGAAAAAAAATAATAATTGTTATTGAAAGCAAGAACATAGAGAGGGGCTCCCTCTTCCCTTTTTGCACCCCGGTTGACTGAAAGTTTGCTGCCTGAACAAGCTCCCTCTCCTGAGGCCGTACTCCCCTGTAGAGGTGTCATCTTGTTTCAGAAGAAAGGCAAATGGGCAAAGCTAGTGAAGTCTTAAGTGTTTGGTAAATTGCATGAATCTTGAACATTGTGTTTTGATAAATGTTTCACATAAGCAACTTTAAATGTACTTAGATAATTGTAGTAAATAAATGTATAGTAAAAAATTTTGTAACAGGGATTTATTTTCAATCCACATAAAACTGGGTTCCAGATTGGGGTTTCATTATCCGAGGACTTTAAGCTCTGTCCTTCACAAGGACTTTTGTTATTTCAGGTGCAATTGCTGGAATAGTCGATCAGCCAATGCAGAACTTCCAGAAAACGTCCGAGGCCCAGGCTTCAGCAGGACACAAGGCCAAGGGCGTTATCTCGGGTGTGGGGAAAGGAATCATGGGGGTGTTCACAAAGCCCATTGGAGGAGCTGCTGAGCTTGTGTCACAGACTGGCTACGGTAAGGAGGCAGGAAATTGGCCTTGGACTTTACTGGTGTGTTTGCATTATGATACCAGAGCCTCTTACACAGGGAAAGGGGTGAAAAATAATGGATAAATCATAGCTGTCTTTCTTGCCTTCCTGTGCTTGTTTACACAGAGTACAATTGTGCTCCTAGTAGAAAGTAATAAAACTGTAGAGGCAGAAAATGAGTTATTTGAATTAGTAATTTCATTACTATAGTGTTTTTCTGTGTCACAGGATCTTTGTTATAGTGTACTTAATAAAAGCAAGGCATGGCAGTGCATGCCTGTAAACCCAGCACTCAGGAAACTGAGGCAGGAGGATCACAGTGAGTTTGAAGCCAGCCTGGATTATATAATGAGTTCAAGACCAACCCGGACTATATAGCAACACCTTGTCTCATAAATAAAGCTAGGGATATAGCTCAGTGCTACTCGCATCTGCCTGGCAAGCACAAGGTCCTAAGTTTTATTCCTGGTACAAAAACAAATAAAATAAAATACTTTAATGAACACTAACCAGTTAGAGATTGAGGGCAGTATGGAGAATATATCGCGGCAAGGAATGATTAAATTGTTCCCTGTAAAAGGCTGCCTACAGGCAGGAAGAGCTCTGTAGACAGCAGTTGTCTGTGAAAGAGAGCATTGCATTTGTGCGCACATTCCTGCGTCTGGAGTGGTTTCTCTGCAGTCCCACTGGGCCGTGGGCAGCCAGGCTGATGCTTGTGGTCAGCAGAAGCAAAGGACCATGGTCTGATGCTCAAAGCCCCTTCTCCAAGTAGACAGCTCTAGGGACCTGTGGCTTGTGGCACTACTTACACCTGGAGGGTGGTGCTCGGGCCGGGCCACACATCAGTGTGCACATGGGGAGTGGCTGGCATGAGGCGGCTCCTCCTGCTATGCTTACCCTCTGTGCCCTTGGCAGAGAACATCATCTCCACTAGGCATGGCCAGGATGAACCTTTTCTTACCTAAAGTGATATCACTTTGGCACAAAAAGGCTAACTGTACTTCACCTGCAGGAGAGCTCACCCACTTGTCTGATGCCTAGCATTCTGCATCTGCCCGTAGCACCTCACTACCCCATCCTGGGATGGAGCAGGAGACCTGAAGCTGCTGCAGCATTCTCAGAGACCACACTGATGGAGCCGAGTCCCTCTGCTCCACCCTCTCTCCCTGTCCTGTGAATGATAGGGAAACCTCTAGGGAAACCAAAATGAAAACTGCCACAGCATGTAAGGGAGAAAGTTGAACTCTTTCTTCCCAAATGGTTAGGCCTCACACATGAATAAAAACAGTATTCCTTTGGCTACAGACTCCAATGAGGTAAAGGCAACTCATCTTTCATAAATCCTTTGATGTTGAAAGTGCTGTTGTCCCTCGTTGTGTTTCCCAGGACTGGGAACTCTGCCTTGCATAAGAGCATCTCTGCGCAGAGCTTCACATGGTTTTCTTGGTTTCCATCATTCTTGTAAAACTTTTATTACCACACTGAAGGTTTTACAAACCACTAACTCTTAGTCTAATGACTGTGCCTCGTTTATGAACATTTACAAGCCCCAGAAAGCACACATGCTGTACCATCTTTGGTTCTGGAGTCTCTGCAGAGGCCTGTGTGGCTGCCACTGGGTGCCCTCATTTGGAGCCGGCCCCAGGAGAGCATGTAATAAAGCTGAGCTCTCATAAATGTATATGGAATCATATGTAACAGCTGGATTAAGTCACTTACCATTTAAATACTGTATCTAGGCAAACCATGTGCCTTTGTGTGTATCTGTGTATATTGTGTATTCTTTTTGTCTGGCCATACAGCACAGACACAGAACAAGTATTGGAGTAGTAAGTAAGGAAGTCAACTAGCAGTGTTGCCTTTTTAACACATAAATTCTAAGTGATGTGCAAGCTGTAGTTGGTGACCAGCTGCTGTCAGGAGTGCTGTGCTACCTGTGTTAGTCTGCTTCTGTAGCATATTCATATTGTAGTTTCTGGCAGTGTAAGATCACCATGGTGACTACTATGGTGTAGTGGTTATCTGGGCATTTGTTTCCATTATTTTGGCTCTGTAATAGTTAATGGCGCCCTCTCAGCAGATGAGGTCACTGTAGCATGGAACCATTTTCCAGGAATCAAGTAGTAAAACTCCTTCACTTCTCTTTTTACAGGTATTTTACATGGAGCTGGACTTTCTCAGCTTCCCAAACAGCGCTATCAGCCAACTGATCGACCCACGGACCAGTCTCCAAACAGCCATGTCAAATATGTCTGGTAAATTACTAGGACACTTGTTCCATTTTACATCCACAGTGCATGTTAGTAGCATCTGGGGCAGGTGCCCAGGAGGAACAGCTGTCCTTGACACTGGTGCAGGGCATCGGAGCAGCCAGGGCCAGGCTGCTAATCCCAGGTTTGGGACTATCTGCAGAACTCTGTTCTGTGGTAACTGCTCAGGAAGGCCTCACGCTGGCTGAACAGTGTGGGCCTGTGAAGCCAGCGCTCTCTGGAGAAGCAGCATTCCAATTAGGGACTATCAATTCTGATGGGAAAAGGAGCTAAACCTTACTGGTGAAAGGAAATTTTTGTCCCTAGGAGGAACTAGGTCTGTTGACCAGAATTAAACTGACATTTCAAGCTAAGGTAATCATCAGAAGGGTGATGACTCTGCCATTGGGAGCTCAGTGTTCGGTTCCCTCTATAATTGTAAGCAGTGAGCACCAGTGAGTAAATGTCTTTACCAATCTGGCTCCTAGCCTCACTTTTCTCCTCTTAAACAGGAAAATGCTCCAGTCTCTGGGCAGACCAGAAGTCCACATGGCCCTGGATGTGATGCTGGTGAGGGGCTCAGGCCAGGAGTATGAAGGGTGCTTGCTGCTGACATCAGAGGTGCTCTTCGTGGTGAGCGTTAGTGAGGACACGCAGCAGCAGGCCTTCCCTGTTACTGAAATTGAATGTGCACAGGACAGCAAGCAGAAGCACCTGCTCACCGTGCAGCTCAAGCAGCCAAGAGTGGCCTGCGATGTGGAGGTATGCTTCAGACAACAAGGTTCCCACAGCCAGCTGCCAGAGAAGTCAGGACACAGGCTGACATCTGTGACCCGCAGGTGGCTGCTGGAGACCAGAAATCTATAAGGATGATGGTGGCAGTGGGCATGGGAGTGCACTGTGGAAGGAGTTGGAAAGATGCACCCAGGTGTGCATGTTAGCCCTGCACAAGAGCCAAGCAGGTGCTAGAGGGACTCCGGCCTAGGCCCAAGCCATGTGAATCTCACAAGCTGCTAGCAGAACAGGCTGGGAGCTGAACTAGATGGGACAGTGGAGCTCCCAAATGTGAGACAGCTGGTGCATGGAAGGGCAAAGAGCTGCAGGGCTTGCTGGCAGCTGCCCCTCAAAAAGGCCCCTGGTCTCCATGGACCTGGGAGTAGCTGCACCTGGTCTGGGAGTACAGGAAGGGACTGCTGAGTGAGGGGCATCATGAGGCAAGGGCAGGCTGCACAGACTTCTTCCCTCTGTTCCTTCCCCCAAGCCCAACCCAAGAGATTTCAGGGGTCAAACTATTGTGAATACATCTTCCTCCTACACACTGATTGTATTCTGCAGCAGTACCCCTTTCCCATAGTGCAATTTCCTGTCTATAAGTAACACTGAGTACTTCCTGGAGACAGTACTTGGCCTCTTGGGCCCGCTTCCTGGCTCCACAGCTCCTGAGATGTACTGGCTGCTGGCTCTGGCTCTAGGCAGACATACAGTGACATGGAAAGGATGCTGTTGAGTGGCACGTGTGGAGTAGCCACTGGGAAAAGATTCCACCCCAGCTCCCAGGTGGTAGCCTGCTCCAAGGGGTCAGCTCCATGCTGACCCTAAAACAGGCATCTTTTTCCATGTGGCAGGATGGATGATCAGTGACAAGCTGGAGTCTACTAGTCTTACCTGGGGACCAAGAAGTCCCAGCAAAGGACAGCAAATCCTGATTCCTTTTTTCATTATTATTTTCCTTGATATGGGAGCCTGTGTCTCACTCACACCACTGTTTGGGTAAAAATTATCAGAGATGGAAAGTGGCCAACCACAACAACTCTAAGATTTCTCTAGTTTCTTGGATCATAATCAGTCAAGGCTTTAAACTGGGGCTTGGCACCAGGACTGCAATGCTGCTTTGAGTAGATGACTTGTGGGGAATAAACAGAGGTCAGATGTCCAGCCTGACTTTATTACATCTGCCAAAAATCTTCTGACCCAGTTGACAATAAAGCAGTGGTGATCTGGTTACAGGATCTGGCAGAGGATAGTAGCATTATCTTTATGTCCTTAGTCTTTAATGAGAAACCTCCAAGACCCCAAGAATATCTGTGACCATAGTTTTTCCTTAGTAGGCTTGGGAAATACTTCAGATCTCAAATTGACAGTGGAGATTCATCTCTTGCTGTTAAACTATCTTTCATTGTGATCCTTGTCTGTTGCACTTGTTTGAGAAGGGTACGGAGACATGTCATTGTGGGAGGAAAGAGACCTACTTCTCCAGGGGCAACTGAGACAGGAAGAGGCAACACCCATACATGTTGCCAAGGTTAAGACCATGGAATCATTGAGTTAGACATGAATGCACTGAAGCTCTAGACACCACGCTCAATAAAGGTTTTCCTTTGATGTCCAGGAATAAAAGAGGGTTAGGACTAAGGAATGGCTAAAACACAGGCAGGGGACACAGGAGCACTGCAAGACACCCATTAAAGATAAGCAGTGAGCACACCCAGCAGCAACAGCAGTGCAGAGGGTGGGCGCATGCAGGCACCCACCTTCTTGTATCTCTTCCACCTTGTCTCTCCCCTCAGTTCATAAAAACAGTAACTGCTGCCTAATCCTGAGTCCAGGACCTCAACCTCCCACTCACCCCCCCAAAAAAAACTCAAGCTACAGAGCACTTATGAGTCCTTCATACTCCAACCCCGTGTGTCTTACTGTGGGAGCAGAGGGTTGCCCTGCTGTGGTCAGGGCCTCCCAGCATCATGCAGACCTGAAGCTGGCTGGGAAGCCTACCTGCTATGTGCCTGTGAAAATGAAGAGCAGTGTGTTCAATTCTTTATATAAAATGGCTTTAAGAAGCTAGGAAACAGCTCTTTTGGATCTTGGAAGGAACTAATTTGTAGATGACATCACTCAGCATATTTAAGTATGGCAAGATTTGAAAATTTTTTTAAAGCACAGTTTGCTTTTCTTGGTTTAATGCAGCCATTTTTAGGGGTAATAATTGCTTAATATGCCTGGCACGTTATTGAAATCCCTTATGAGAGGTTCAAAATGAGTCAGAAGGTCAATTTATTCCTTGGCCAGTTTCCTTTCACAACACAGGCTTTCCTGTGCTGCTGTTCAGGAGGAGCAATTAAGACTTTGTGTATTCAGAACTTTCCAGCTGAATTCCGGCCCCATCAAGTGATATCAGAGCTCTGGCTTCTGCATGGTGGTGCACTACTTCCATCTGTCTTAAGTCTTTGGAGGCCTTCATTTTCTTCCTCAAGCTTAAAAATACAAGATCTGAACTCTGACAATGCCAAACTGAATCCTCTAGCAGACCCCTTTACTATCTCTGCCATCTCATTGGCTTTTGCAGCTTTTGACTCTTTTGACTGCATTGTTTCTGTGCCCTACACCGAAATATAAAATTCTTCATAGTGCCTCTTTTTTGACAACTAAAACCTTAGTGAAACTGTATTTCTTCCAGAATGGTCTAGCTGACACTCAGTAAGTAGGAACCACCTCAAGGCCAGTAGCTACTTTCTGCTCACAGATGGGTGGCTTGTGCTGCAAACTTCCCACTCTGCTTCATCTACACACTAGATAGCAAGAAGACGTGGGTGAGAAGAATTTATAGCTCCAGCTGCCTTTGATGGGCACTCTCAGAAAACCTCACTCACGAACCTAGGTAGTATATCTCAGTTCTCCTACGCATTTCTACTGAAGATGAGCCAGACGTTTATGAACCATAAATGTACTCTGCATCCTCCCTTCCATAAAAATTTCCCCTTCCTCTGCCCAGTCTATTTTCTCTGGCTTTAAATCCTAGCATTTATAAAAACAGAAAATGTTACAGTTCAAAAGTGTGTTTTGTTTTTTTTTTAATCTCTGCCCACAGCTACTGATTTGAATGAAATGCTCTTTTCAACTTTTCTGACAGGCTGAAGAGGTTTTATCTGAGGTTTACGAAGCCTGCCTAAACTGAGCTTTTATTTCAGAATGCCAAGTATAAGGGTAACTAGATTTAGAGAAAAGACATTTTTAATCCTGTTCCTGGGCTACTTTGTTAAACAGCAATAACAGTATTTTAATAGTACAATATTATCAAATTGTCAACTTCAAACATGGGTGTTGTTTGAATAAGCACTAGGTGCTTATTCAAAGGAGGCTTTCTTAATATTCTTATGCCGAGCTGTTGTTATACTGCTAAAACTGTTGTGCTATTGCTCATCTCAGAGGAAAAATAAAAGGAGACACTGTTTTGAACAAATGGCTATAACAGATGAGCCAAGAGGCACAGTGTCCAAATGTATCAAGAAAAAAATAATTGTACTGCAGAAGTCTATTATAAGGGTTTAGCAGCTAATGAATGTGTCTTTGGCTTGCAGGTGGATGGAGTCCGAGAGAGACTGTCAGAGCAACAATACAACAGACTTGTGGACTACATTGCAAAGACATCTTGTCACCTGGCCCCCAGCTGCTCTTCCACACAAACACCGTGCCCAGTGGTGGCTGTGGAACCTCCCTCCTCTACTGTTAAAGAGTACCATTATTTGGCTGACCCACACTTTGCTCAGGTCTTCATTAGTAAATTTACCATGGTAAAGAATAAAGCCCTGAGGAGAGGGTTCCCGTGAGTCCCCACTAAGGTTTGCATTTCTAATTATGCCATTTTTTGAAACAAGCAACTTAGTATTACTCTGACATTCAACATGGACACAAAAAGGCCAACACTCTTCTAGTTATAATTTTCTAGCCACTTATACAATTATTAAATTCTTACCCAAATTTCTCCCCCAAAATTATATTACTTTAAGATGGGCCAAAATGTTCCATTGCCATTAGGAAACAACAGAATCCAGTATATACTGTATTTCCACCAAAAATGCATCCCTTTTGCTCTACCATACCAAATTTCCATACTATAGATGTTACTGCTCTAATACAAAAAGTGGTTAGTCCTTACAGTGCAGAGAAGAGTTAAAAGCTTTATTTCCAGTTGCATTCATTGGGAGGAGGCTGAGAAACTGCAGCCTAATAGGTCATGTCTACCAAGTTTGGATTCTTGAAGTGCTTAGGGTCCTGTTGCTTGTCACTTAGCTGCTATAATGCTGTTCTTTAGCAAAAGCTGCTATGTATTTGCCCTCCCAAATCTGTATTGTATTAAAAGTGGTGTACATCTTACGTCTGTTGAGGTACAGTTTAAAAAAAAATTTTTCCCCCAATTTGTATTTTACTGAAGTATATCCCTTTGGTATAAGCCAATGAAAATAAGACAACATGCTCAGATTAGTTTATTTCTAGGAATGTATTGGTACTCGAGGGGAATCCAGATCCTCAATATTAATGATGTCAGTCCAGTTTCCTCTGCTGAGGTAAGGCATGAAGATATTCCCAGTTATCTTCACATCATTTTACATCCAAGAATAGGTCTGACTCAAGAATCTTACTTAGGCAGGCAGCATATACCTTAAAACATTCAGTAAATATCTCATGGTCCAATTCATCGAAACGTGTCTACTGATTAATCTACTTTTGAACTTGGGCCTCTAACTTTGTACCTACAAATGTGACATGCTAAGAAAATAATTTCGGAGACTCACTCATCTCTAGGTCCCAACAGGCTGGTGACTAGTCACTACATTACTGTGCCTGGCAAGGAAGACTTCATGGAGAGTGTGGGCTGAATATGAAGAAAGGCTTGTTTGCTCACTTTAAAAAAGTGAGTTTGTCAACTTCAAAGTAACTATTTTTTAAGAATGTAAATATATACTAATTCTTGTATGTTTTATGGTAATTTTGCATACTATTATATAAAATTATTTAAAAGGAAACAGTTTTTTTTTTGAGGAGGCAGGTCTCAGTGCTAGGATCAAATTTAGGGCCTCCTACAAGCTAGACAAGTGCCTACTGCCAAGCTGCATGGCTGGCACAGGTTTCCTTGAATTACAGACCATAGATGAATACTGTTAAACGTTTTTACTCAGTTCTCATCATGTGACTCAATTCTGCACAAGTTAAAAAGGGTAAGATATGCTTATCTTAATCCATGATTAACCTAACTTTGGATAAATGTACCTTTAAGGCTTTTTGTTGTATCACTTTAATAGCAATTAACGAACAGAAAGATTCTGAAACCTCTGAAAAAGTTACCACACTGCTTGTTATTAGCAGACACTACTCAAGTCAAATGACCATTTTTTTAGATACATTCTGATTCTATGAGATATGACTGAAAACTACAGTAAATGTTAAAAAAATTAAATACAACAAATGACACACTGCCATTAACTCCCTCAAATGCCTACCATTCACTGTGAACTAACTTTTTTGTGAAGCATTTCTGGAGTTCTCATGGTTGCACAACTGTGGCTGCTTAGATGTCCTGAACCAATGCAAAATGTGTACCTTGCATGGTCATTTTGACTTTGGA
Organism: Octomys mimax; assembly: GCA_002564305.1. Classification (NCBI taxonomy): domain Eukaryota; kingdom Metazoa; phylum Chordata; class Mammalia; order Rodentia; family Octodontidae; genus Octomys; species Octomys mimax. The sequence continues at coordinate 5,085 of NDGM011096062.1, read as the reverse complement.
ACAGTCAGAAGCCACATGGTGCCTAATCAAATGGATGAGAACACAACATATGACCCTTTCATGACCCTGCCTTTCTGGATGAATAGCACTCCACAACAGCACTCACCAAACTTTTAATCATTTTTAATCATACCTCAATGACACAAAAGAGGACTTGTAGAATGATGGGATAAGTGTGTTCCAAACAAAGGGGAATATTCTGAAGGGGGCTAGTGGCAAAGTATCTGTCACTCTAGCAAATGATTATTCTCAGCCAGGCATGGTGGTATAAACATGTGATCCCAAGCTCTCAGGAGGCTGAGGCAGGAGCTCACTGTGTATCCCAGGAGTTTAAGGCCAGCCTGGGCTACACGGTGAGCTCAAGGCCAACCTGAACTATATACCAAGACCTTGTCTTTAAAAACAAAACAAAGAAAATGCATTCACTGTATATTTTGATCACTCTGTTTATATCAGTTTAATAAAGCAATTTTAAGTATTTATCAGTAATCATTTTGATTTTCACTTATTTGACAGGAGCAGGGCCAATAATGCCAACAAAATTCAAGCACAAGAATTCATTGGCAGGACTGTCTCTGTCCCTCCTACAGATCCCCACAAAGCCAGGACCTACAAGGACCTTAATTTGCAATACTTCATTATCTCCCGTAAAATAATCTCCAGTCAGTTAGAATGCTTTTTAAGAGCTCTAAATTATCAATAAGAGTAACTGCACAAAGTTTTACTGTCCACACAAGTGTTTATTTGTCATGAGAATCTTAAGTATTCCTTAGCCCACATATTCATGTTTCATAGTTCAGGAACACTGATCAGCAACAAACGCCTATGGAACTCAATCCAAAGAAACCTGTGGAGAGAGATAATGACTAAGTCAGTGATAAACATTCTGAGAACCGACCATCTCTTTAAGATCAACTGATGCATGTCCTTAGGTGCAGACCCCTGTGTTCTGGTCACTAGCTGGGCTCTAGGCTGACTTTCCTCCAAACTACCCCACCACTCCCACAGACTCTTCCATTCTGAGCATACCACACCTTAACTCTTTTATGTTTTAACAGCTTTTTCTTTCTCAAGTCTGATTCCCTCATTCTCTCTCATATCTATACAGTGCCCTTAACTTTAAAGTTAAAACACCACTGCTATGCATTATAAACACAACTATTAGTATTTCCTTAAGTCACCTCTTCTTCTATCTTTATCTGTACAATTACTAACATGTCATTCCATATAAGACATTCTTAATTTTCTACAATTTGTGCCATTTTATGAATATTGATAATGGACTGCCCTGAAGGCATTCGGAGCAAAAAAAAAAAAAAAAAAAAAAATCCTTCTGCCTTTGGGGGGCCTGCCCCTTAGATGAGTTCTTTAAGTGGCTGCTTCAAAAAAGCAGTCAGGCTCAGGTTGCTGTGGTTTGATCCCCACAATTCAAGCCAGCCAAACCTGCCCTGAAGGCATTCAGAGCAAAAAAAAAAAAAAAAAATCCTGCCATTTTTGGGCTGGGGAGATGGCTCAGTAGAATAAGTGCTTCCCTGGCAAACGCAAAGGTCTTTGCGGGGGGAAAAAAAAAAAAAAATTGATAACGGACATAACAGCCCATGGTATGAAAAAAATTTAATTTCTCAACCATTGAAAATAAGTTCTGGGGGCCAGGGAGATGGCTCAGTAGAATAAGCACTTGCCTGGCAAGTGCAAGGACCGGAGTTCAATCCCCAGTTCCACCAAAAAAAAAAAAAAAAGTTCTATTTTCTTTACTAGAATTGTAAAATACCATGAATATTTGGGCATGCACATCTGTCTAATTTCAAGTATTTCCTGAAAAGTGACAAAACATAAGGCTATAGAATCAAATCTATTACACAAAAGTACCTTGTAGTGTAAATTACCTTTGAGTTATTTAGAAAACTGATCTAAGTCCAGTACAACAGGCTTTTTTCTACTCCAGATCTTGGAAAATATACATACAGATACAGTTTTCATTAGCGTACATGACATGCTCATTCAAGAACATGATGCCTGAACAACAGGTTCACAGTCTCCATGTCAGAGCAAAATGGGAGTCCTTAACCATTTAAATTATTCTCTTGTAGAGATTAAATACATGCCTAGGACTACAAAATATGAACAGTCTCATTGAGTATTTGATAATTTCCTTTTAAGCCAGTGGATAACCTTTCATCAGGATAACATTTGGTCCTTTTCTAGATGCGGGACCTTAATTATACTTTCCCTAAGACAAGACCCTCATGGATGAGTCTTAAGCCAGAATGTATGAAAAGAGCTAGAAAGTCAATCACAGGCAACCTTTTATGGAATAAAAAGAATCCAAATAATTGTTCTGTTTTTTACAAGTCACTTCTAGGAAAATCATTTTTCATACTGCCAAAATCTAGCAATTAATAGTAAAACTGAGAAATGATTTTGAACATAAATATTAACTTTAAACAAATGTAAGCAATAGACAGTAGAATTCACACCAATCTTCCCAGAAACAATGCATGAACACTGTATGGAACAAAGTAGTTTTGTGAGAATTGTAAAGCCCAATTAAGGCACAGCAACCAACAGAACACTTAGCTGCAAAACACTTTTGGAAAGGTGGGAAATTTAGGGCAAGCTTACAGTGTAACATACCACACAGGCTGGGGGTTTTTTGGGGTTTTTGGGGCGGAACCAGGGATTGAACTCAGGGCAAGCACTTATTCTACTGAGCCATCTCCCCAGTCCCCACACAGGCTGTTTGTATTACTGAAAGCTGTAAAAGGTTCACCATTACTGTTCCAGGGCAGTTCTGCACCTAGCTATCCTGCCCCACTGCAGGAGGAAACGACCCAATCCCTGGCCCCTCCATCAGGATAGAAACGCAGAGCTGGCTTACAAAGTGCTGGTTTATCTAGAACGGCTCTCAGGACTGGTTTCTGTCTTACCTGACTCAGCACTGATGGAACAGTGGACAGTTTGAATACCCGGCTCAAAGCAGAAGCAAGCAATGGGAGATGCCACAGCATGAGGGGTCTGCAGAACTGCAGGCACCTGGGGACAGCGGTTAAAGGCAGAATACAGTAGAGCCTTCGGCTCCAAGCAGCAGCAGGAGGAAACTTCAGGAAAGTTAAGGAAGGCTTAAGAGCAGTGGTATACACATGGCAGGAAAAGTGAGTACAACGAGAGGATATGTATAGGGCCCAGGAAGATGCATGCTCAAAGAGCCTTTGTGCCAGACTAATAATGGAAGTCTTCCCATGCACACAGCCCACCTACACAGAGAAATTATTTTTGCAAATGCCAACATTAAAAGATTGTCAGACACATTAAAAAAGAAACAAAGCCTATTCCAATAAACAAATTTCCACAAATTAAATGGAAAAATAAAAATAAAAACCAACACACTGGGCTCTTGATTTGATAAAAACTTAAAACTATCTACTAGGCATGGTAGTGCATTCCTTCAGGAGGCTGAAGCAGGACAACTGCTCTAAGTGAAGGTCAGCCTGGGCTACACAGGATGTTCAAGGCCAGCCTGACTAATACAGGAAGACCCTGTCTAAAGGAAAAAACTTAAAAGTGTTCTAAATATGCTCAATGAACTAACAGCACAACTACACAAAACACTAAGAAAACAAAAATGAATTGCTTTTTAAATTAATTTTATTGCAGAGAAATTGAAGAATCAAACTAATTCTAAAACACAAAAATGCAGTAATATAAAGAGAAAGATTTGCTTGGGAAGTGCCTCAAAAGCAGACTCTGGCAGAAGAAACCAATCTACAAACTTGAAGATGGGTCACTGCTATGTACCAGTTTGAAGAGCTTGAACAATAAGTAGTGTGAACAGACTCCTAACACACCATCAAGTGCACCGGCATGTTATACGGATATCTTAGGGGGAGAAAGCTTATTTGAAGAAAAAATGGCAGAGAACAATTCCGAAAAATGAAATATAAATACAGCCAGCTCAATAAACTCCATATAAACTAGGCAAAAAGAAATTTAAAAGCAGCAAGAAAAACAATTCACCATGAATCAAAGAGGAAGCCTCACGAGAACAGGCCATAAGATTGTGGGGAGATACATTTAAAGTCCTGGGGGAAATGTCTGTTAACTATCAATACTACATATGGAAAAGCTACCCCTTCAAAAGTTAAGTCAGAGCTCCATGTGGTGGCACACACCTATAATCCCCAAGACTGAGGCAGGAGGACCTCTACCAGCTCAAAGCAAGCCATGGCTACACAGTGAGTTCAACACCAGCCTAAACCACATAGCAAGACCCTGACTCAAGAAAAAAAATAAAAAGAGGCCAGGGATACTACTCAGCAGCACAGCATCTACCTGGCAAGCATGGGGTTGTGAGTTCATTTCCTGGAATGGAAGACAAGACATGGGAAGACGAGGGGAAACATAAGCAAGGAGACAGGGAAGAAAGACACTCCATGATGGAAAAAAGGGCATTACTAGCCCCACCTATACTAGAAGATATACTCCAACAAATAAACCAGACAGATATTTATATCACATTGTTTCTCTTGTATGAGAAACCAAAAGCATAAGGACCAAAATGAATGGTAGATACTGGGAAATAGATAAAGTTCAAATGGGAAGGGGAAGGGGAAGAAGAAAGGAAAGAAATGGAAGGAAAAAAATGAAAAAAAAAGTTTTTCTATAGGGAGAGGAAGAAGGGCTGAAGGGCAAAGACAGGAATGTGGGTAAAGAAACATTATGGACAGGTACAAATGTCCTATGATGAATATGATTAATATGTATGACAAATTATGTAATAATAAAAATAAAGTTAAAAAATGATACACTTCAGAGAATCCTTAAGTTGCAACAAAAGGACAGTAGATAGTAATTTAAAGATACACAAAATAAAAAATTCTCTGATAAAAAGACAAATACAAAAGCCTTTATTATTGGGCTGGGGAGATGGCTCAGTGGAATAAGTGCTTCCCTGGCAAGCGCAGTGGGCCTGAGTTCAATCCCCAGTTCTGAAAAAAAAAAAAAAAAAAAAAAAAAGCCTGAAATTTGGGGCTGGCGAGATGGCTCAGTGGTCTCAAGCACCTACTTGGAACAAGCTGAACTAAAGCA
>NDGM011096046.1:0-11642 GCA_002564305.1 Octomys mimax | reverse complement strand
TGGACAGGATATCATGTCTGCATCTTGTATTATGGATAACCACTAAGAAGATAACAATGTACAACATATTAATTATTGAAATTGTCCTATTAATCAGCTTTGAAACTGTCTCATTAATAATTGTTTCTCAATAAAATAAAATTTTAAAATAGTGAAATTAATATAGTGATATTATATTAAAATAGTAAAATTTATATAGTGAAAAAAAAAAAAACCTACCACAGTCTTCATCAACAGTGAGGTCCCGAGCTCCTCTGACTGTGAGAACAGCTGAGTTTCTATCAGGAAAGGAAGCACAACAAGCTTCTCCAGGAGAACCAGGAGCACTATCTTCCCTCTGAATGCAGGAAGCTTTACTCAGATAAAGGACCACAGCTCTGCCAAAGTCAACCTCAGCCATTATCAGTAACAAGGTCCTCAGCTACTCCGACAAGCTCCTCCAAGAGAGCCTATAGTCCCATCTTCCCCCCAGATTCTTCTTTTGATGTTATTGGCAACAATAACATCACACGTGGGCCTCCCACGCCCATCACCACACTGGTTCAGTTCAACTGAATGTTACAAGTTCAACACCAGGTGTTAATCCACCACAGATGCTTGCCCATGAATGTGATTATTTTGAAAGAACACTAAATTAGGGATTTGGATTAAAAGTTCTTATACTGTAAACTTTTGAGAGATTTTTGTACACAAATGGTTTGTGTCTATTTAGCTGTTCATGAGTAGTCATGAAGGTTGAATATGGTTGAAACTTAGGTTTTACCGATTTTCATCAGTACATTTGCTCTTTAGAAAGCCCTTTAACTTCTGAGTCATACCTTAATAACTAGTTTCACATTATAAAGTTCTATGATACTTACAAATACTTCAGAGGTGCAAAGATACACAGAATTTATACATATGCCTAGTAAATGAAAAATATGTAGGTTTTTCTAAGATGTACTTTGCAAAGTATGAAAAATATACTTATTTACAAAATTAAGTTTATGTGTCATTTAAATATAGCTTGAAGTGCACCTGTTTATTTAGCTCTTAATTCTTATGTAACTTTCCATGTGCCTAGCACCTTGCAGTCATTGTTGGCATTAACTTAATGTCCTGATGGTCACAAGAGAGTTTCACGCTAAATGCTCTCAACTGGATGCTTGCCAATAAGCTAAATTTCATCTCAATTTTTTACTTCTCTGCTTAAAGTTAAGACTGATTGCCCTTCTCTTTTCCATTCGAGAACTGTTTTCCAGCTTTCCATCTGCCATACAATTTTGTGTAGATTTATTACTTAATACAAATTAATTTCTAATGGTTACTTCATGTTTCTGAGTGTTTAATGATTATGATCTTGAATTATCACTTCTATATTTTTTCTAAAAAATAATCTGTGTGAGATCTATTATTTACAATATGTTATGTGTTTCAGATTAATTTTTTAATGCCTCCGTCCTTTAACGTTGTGATGTAGACTAGAGTTTAGCTGTGTAGGTTGTAAGTTGATATACATTAGTTTTACTTGGTTTGTTCTTGATTTACTTTTTTAGACCTTCACTGACCAGTGCAGGTCTAGAGTTATGAAATCCAGTGATAATAGAGGATACTTATCTTCATTGAGATTCATTCATTCATTCATTTAACATAATTTTTTAAACAATGATTGTATTAACAACACCATAACTTTTGTAGATTAAAGAGTGATTATCTTATGTAGACAATTCCTTTCATTTTTAGACTATTTGATGCCAGTGCTATTATAACAGTAATGAAGTAATGTTTGCATATACACACAGAGTATAAATATTGTGACTGTGAGTTTCTTAAATGATATTCTTTATAAGTCTAAACTAAAACAAACCACTAAAAAGAGAGGTTGTTGCTATAGTTCGGATCTGGACAGTCTCCCAAAGCCCTGGTTTCCAGCCCACAATGCTGCCGATGAGGGGTGTCACAGTGGCAGGTCTTAGGTCATTGGAGACGTCCTTCAGGAGGATATTGAAGCTCTACCCATTATAATCCCAAAAGTTAAGGCCCTGCCTCAAAGCAGACAAACAAAAGACGTAGAATGTGTAAGCTTTACTTTTTTTATAAGTGATACAAACTGCTTTGGTTATTAAGAAGAATCAGCCAAATAATATGAACAAAATTGCTTTGTAAATTATAAAGCTCAACAAAACTATATATGACATGTACAAATACTTAGAAAATAGTTCATCAGAAATAAAATAATAGTATTTTACTAATGATATCTTAAAGGACAAATTGGATAATTGTGAAATTATGATATAGATTCAAATAGAAAATTTAAATCCTTTAGTATAACCCTTAAATACATTCCTTAAAGTAGCTACCTTTGGTTAGCTACTTTACCAATGTGTCATGTAGGAGATAGAGAGCCAGGTATAGAGTAGTCCATTAAAAAATATTGTTTTCCTCTGTCATTCATTCAAATTATATTTGTAAAAGGAATTCCTGTCCATGACCAATCTAGAGAGAATTTTATCTCTTCTCAGCTAGGTATGAATCTTTAAAGATCATGGTTTTTATTTGACAGAGCTTTCTCCTCCTTTCCTGCTCCAGTAATTATTTTGTGTAACCAACAAGAAAAAGAAACAAAAGAAAAAAATAAATTATGGTATAAATCAACAACAGTTTCATCATGCTTATTGACATTATTTGCTCAACTGGGATGGCTTGTGTGCTCACAATATCTGGAGCATCTTCTAGAAAGACTAAGATACAAGAGCATAGGTTACTGATATCATCTAGAGCAACGATGGCAAATCTTATGGGGCATTCAGTGATACAAATGGCTTACTGATTTGCCATCATCAATATGCTACATGAAACTGCATGACTCAACGTCTAGGCTTCTCTGAATGCCCTCTCCTGATCACACCTAGACATCACTTCTGTGTGGCTCTAGAATATAGTTATTGAATTAGTTGTTTATTATTTAGGGTACTTAGGGTTGAAGCCCAGGTCTCAAGCTGAACTACATCTCCCAGTCCTTTTTATATATATATTTTAATTTTAATATTGGGTTTTGCTAAGTTCCTAAATTGTCCTGTGTAGGCTCAGACTTGTGAACCTCTTGCCTCAGTCTCCCGGAGTGCACAGCCTTGTAATTGCTGTGTTCTAAAAGGCAGCATAATGACACAGCCAGGTATCTAGGCGCCAGAAAGAAGTTAGCCTGAACTCAGAATTACTTGACATCTATTCCACTGAATTCCAGTTGTTTCAAAGGAGCTGTAAGTCGCCATTAGTTTTCCATTGCTGCTGTAACATATCATCACAAATCAGTGGCTCAAAGCAGCACAAATTTATGAATTCATCATTCTGTAAGGCACAAGCCTGAGTGCATGTATCTGGTTCTTTTGCTCTTGGTCCAGCAATGTGGAATAAAACCTGTTTCCAAACTCTCAGGTTGCAAGGAGTAGCATTTCAGTCCTTACAACTGTAGAGTTGAGGGCTTTTCCTTGCTAGCTATCAGCTGAGAAACTCTTACCTCTGAATTAACCTAAATTTCATTCTCACACTATTCTTTCAAATTTCAAAAGCAGTATAGCTTGGGGTTTTCTCATGCTTTGAGTCTCTCTGATTTCTCCTTCAGTTGCACCTCTTTCTCTGTCTCTCACTGGGGAAAGTTCTCTGTTTTTAAGGATTCATATGAGTGAGTTGGGCCCTCCTGGATAATTTGTCTCTCTTAAACAATGTAGCTTTCCATCTTCAAAATTGTTTTTGCCCTATGTATTCACAGGATCTTGGGACTAGGGGCTGCACATCTTTAGAAAATAATCCACCACCTCATTAAAGAAGAATTAGATTCTACCTCTATTTAAAGAGTAACAAGAATAGATTCTAGGAGAACATGTGGAGCAAGTGAGAGATCTTTATGTCATTTTGGAAAACATGTGTTACACTGCTTTAATCTGCTTTTTTGTTGTTGCTGTGCTATAACAAAAAAAAAAAAAATACCTGAAGCTGGATGTCTATGAGGGAAAGATGATAATGAAGCTCACAGTCTGGAAGTTTAAGAACCTTGGGTTCTGGCACAGCTTTCTAGCTATATCCTAACATGGGGAATAGCATGTTGGTAAAAGTGTATACAAGAGGAAGGTATCACATGGCCAGATAGGAAGCCAGAAGGATGAGGGACCAGACTTGCTTTTTGATAGTTTGCTCTCAATGGAACCACTGGAGTCTCATGGGAACTACAATAATCCCTCCAGAGAGCAAAGTACCAATTGATCCAGTTGTATTCCATCATGCCCACATCTTAAAGGTTTTTAGCCCCCGTCTTGCCACACCAGCAACCAAGCTTACAGCACATCAGCCAAACAGCAGCCCTAACTTCCTTAACTCTTTTTTTTTATATGACTTCATCCAATTGGAAACCAATACTAACATACTAGTAGACCTGCCAAGTAACCTATAAATGAGCTTGATAACAGTTTTCATTAGGAAAATCAAGTCTGATGCAAAGAAGCACCAGACAGTTTGCTTTTTGTTATTTATTTTGTCTCGTGTCTTTGGAAACTTCGGGCCCTGTGGTAGGTACAATTGTATCACCCACATTTCCTCTTTTAGGATTTGCAGCCCAGCTAAAAAGTACATGGTTGACGTGCAGCTTTCCAAAGTCAGCAGCTTCAAGTTCTGTTTCAGCTGTAGGAAATCACATTTTTTTAAATATCAGCTCCTTCTGGCTGCCTGCATCCAGTGCCTGAGTGCCAGACTGGCCAGTGTGAGATTCTCCAGGTGATAGTGATTGCCCCAGAGAGCTCTGCTGCTTTTGACATGTCAAACTGAGAATATATCTTACGTTTTTTGTCTTCTTTTATTCCATTTTCCCTACTTGGGTGTTAATTTCTAATCAATACTGTGTACTTCACAGATTCTTACAATATTTTAAGTGATCTATCCGTCTAAAGTTAGTATCAGGAGAGATCTGGGAAGGCAGTTTTCAGGACAGGATTTTGCACTTAAAAAGTACTTAAAACATAATTTACCATCAAAATGGCCCGGCAAGTGCAAGGTCCTGAGTTCGATCCCTGGTACCAAAACAAAAACAAAACAAGCAAACCACCAAAAGGGCAGGAAGAGCTATATCACAAAAGATCGGGTACAAAGTAGGGGCCCATTTATTAAAGCTTCTCAGTAGTGTTGAGGGGTAATACTAGAGGCAAGTGTGCCCTGGTGAGAAAGAAATACCAGTTTGTTTCGCTGGGTATAGAAACAGCTTTTTAAGAAAAACAGCTTGGACCCCCAAAGAATCAATGAAGCTGGGGGAAGATACTTGTGTGACTGAGTTCTGCATCCTAGAGGTACTTAATTAAAGAAATTGAGCCATAACTCAGGTAGAAAGGAGATCATTATCTTGGCCATACTTTCTCATGATTCAGAATCCTGACATCTACCCTAGGACATGGAGTGTTCACTCTCTACTAGAAAGATTTACAGGAAAAAAAATCAAGAAATCAGTATCCAATTATGAGAATTTTGTGTTCACTATTAAAGCAATGTTGATAGAGTGGATTGTCTGTCTGTCCTCTGTGTCTCTCTCCACATATTTCTATGTGTCACTGTCAACTCAGACACTCTTTCCATCAGCCTTCATAATATAGGGCTAGACTTTTTCTCAATAAATGATGCTAGTTCTATTGGAGAGAGACTGGGCAAGAGATGCTAGCACCACTAATATGTTCAGGTGACTTATCTCCTTGTTTCCTGAGAGGCTGTTGCACGAATTGGTTCACTGACAGCAATGGGACTGAAAAAAATTGAAAATAAGGTAATCGGGAAACAGTGTGCACATACTTGAAATCAGGATACCAACTATTGTGATAACCAATAACCTTGATCTGGAATCCTAGGAGATCTCACTGGTAGTTACTGAGATGATCAATAAATGTGGCCTACCAAGGGACAAAATAAATGGACAACTGATTAATCTTGTGTGAGCAAAAGAACCCACAGTTGGGTTGCCTGAGGGCAAGACACAAAGTAATCACTCCCTTTAAAAACAATCACAAACTTGCCCTTCTCAGCCATGAGACAGTTTATAGAACTGAAGCTCTTTTAAACAGATACGGCTGATTCCTAGAAATAACAATTCTAACAATTATACAAGACTAAGACAGTTAAGTGTTTTTTTTTTTCTTCAATTGGTGCCCAAAAGAACCTACAGTAATTTGTTGGGAAAAGAGACACCTACATATTATGAGGACCGACGGACAGTGTTTGAGTTGCCATTGCACTTAGAAATCCAAAGTATCATCATGTCCCTTCATATGGTTTGGTAGTGTAGACTACAAATAGAGTATGAAGCATTGCCAGAGTCCCTCCTGTTGACTCCACTGGATCACCTATACTGTTCGGTGGTTGTTTCTTCACTGGGATGGAAACACTCATACCTTGATTTGCTTGGGCTCTGTAACAAAATACCATAGAATGAATAACTGGGGAAAAAAAACCCCACAAACACTTGTTTCTCGTAGCTTAGAGGCTGGAACTTCACAATCCTTACAGAAGAATAAGCAGATCCTGAGTGAGGACCCTCTTTGTGCTGTATCCTCACATGGATACGAGAGACTTTTTGAGTTTTCTGGTTGCTTCATTGGAGAGCATCACTTCAATCATAAAGACTCCATCTCATCCTCTCATTTCCTTCCTAAGACTTCAACTCCAAAGAGCCATCATCATTGTGTGTTAGGATTTCAGCATGCGAGTTTTGAAAGGATTCAGTGCAGTTGGTCCCCAATGGACATTTGGAGCAACTCACATATTAGGCCCTTGGTCTTTGGGGTACAAGACACAGAGGAGCCTAAGTTGAAACTAACTCATCTTTCCTAGGTATGATAGTGAAACAAAAGCAGTATGACATGGTAGGGAGGACAGAGAAGAGCTAAGAAGATTAGTGTCCCCTTTAAAGACCTAAGGAAGAAAGGGTGATGGTCCCATACCTTATTTATATTCACAGAATTTTTTTTACAAGAAACTGGATAATTTATTTGAGGCGGTTCATTGTAAACTACTGCAATCTGAGGCAAGTAGTAGCTCTCACTGTGCCTGGCACAGTACAAGTGATATCTTTGCAGGAGCAGATGGACACAGGCTCAAGGGCATAGCTTGCAGTCATTGATTTGGTGAATGTATTCTTTCTATGCAAATAGAAAAGAAGATAAGAGGCAGTTTGGGTTTGTATCTGATCAACAAAATAATACATTTGGAGTTCTGTACCAGAGCACTGCTAATTTTATGTCCTACTCTCTCTCATGATATAGCATGAAGAGAGCTGACCATCTGGCCATCGCACAGAATACACAATCCAGTTCATTGATTGTGTTATCTTTATCAAGCTGGTTGAACAAAAAAACAGGGATAACATCTTGGAGTTTAGGGCAAAGCACATCACTTTAGTAGGTGGAAAATACTCATAGAGAAATTTAGAAACCTTTTACTTCTATAAAATTCTTAGGGACCCAGTGTCCCAAGGTGTGTTAGAAGATTCCCCTTGAGCAAGAATAAGTTACTAGACTGTGCAGCTCTTACCATGTAGAAGGAAGCATATCCTACTCCTTTGAGTTTAAGGGTAACATGTTCTAAACTCGAAAATACTGTTGTGCTCCATATTCTGAGACATGTGAAAAGCCACTGTCTTTGATTGGCCTCTAAGAGAACAGTCCCTAGAGGTACTGAAAGGTTGTGACAACTACAGATGCTAGAACCACATTAAAACATTGAAGTTTATTTGGGTTCCAAGCCATGCCACCTATAGCACAGTATTTTACACCTTTTGAAACATAGCTGGTTACTTGGCCCCAGGAAAAATAGAATGGGACAGCAAGTGAGACAGCAACTGCTAGTCATCAGCTTGATCTTACCCATCCTGCAAGTAGCAATATCAGAAAGACCTAGTGAAAATGTATTATAAACTGGTAATCACACAAGTCATTGAAGCCTGATGCACTCATATAGTGCCTTTCCAGCTCTCTGAACAACTACTATGGTTGGGTGAGCTCAGCATAAGCAAGGGCACCACAGCCTTATTCAGAGACAGTCTTGAAAATCAGTAGGGTGGGAAAATCCTGCTAATGGGAAGAACCTCGGGCAGTACGCCTAGACATCCAAATTAAGCTACATTCCTAGCCCTTTTTCAAATTTTTTTATTTTGAGTTTTGAAACAGGTTCTCACTGTGAGTTGCTCAGGCTGGGCTCAAATTTGCTGTCCTCCTCTCCCAGCCTCCCAGGTTGTTGATATTATAAATGTATGTGCCTGGGTGCATACTCCTGAGTTGTGTTTTACTACCTCATTGTGGTTACTTTTTGTACCTGGATTAAATCTATATGAGATTTTTACTTCCAGTTGCATACCTAAGTGAATTTCATTCATTTAGAATATTTCATTCAAGTTTTATGCAGTACAATTTACTTCCAAGATAACTCACTCTTCTTAAGATATAGTCTTATGAATTTTGCCAAATATGCACATTTCTGTATCAACCACAATCCAGTGTTTAATCCAACAGCTCTACTTTCGTGCTTTTAATCCACTTATTTAGGGTCCTATTTTTCATTGAAACTATTTTTTTAAGCTCTGTAACTTTGTCCCTTTCTTTTGATTCTTTATCCCTTTTCACAGTATCACCTAGGATTTTAGGCTGATTCTAATTTAGTGGCATCAGAACAACCCTTGGGGAATGGCTCCTTGCCATGTTCGGGAACATCTTGCCTTCAACGGAGAGTTTCCACAGCAGCATGACATAATATGCTAATCCAGAATGCCCATTGCCTAACTCCAGGGCTTTACCTCCTGCCTTTCCAATCAGTGCAGTGAGCTCCTTCTTTGTCAGAGTTCATTGCTTTAAGATTCTTACACATTTCCCACTTGAGCTAAGTTATCACAGTGAGGCTCCAGGACTCATGAACTCAAATGAATTTATGTCTCAGTTTGAGGAACTTGGGTGCAGCACTTACTTTCTACCTCTAAATTTTAGATTTAAGTGGCCAACCACTTCATTAAATTGTAAATCTATTATTTAACTCAAATACTTTTACTGTAAGGACTTGCTTGGTAAATGAAGAGTAAAAAAAGTTTAATTTTGGACAATAGAATTCAAACCTCCATCAAACTTCATTGGAATGTTTTAAATATTATTCTAAGTTACTTTCCTAAATATAACCTTATTCTTCCTTCAAAATTTTATCTTTTGCAAGAACATTTCTGTTCTTTCTTCCTATAAAATTATTTTTGTTGTCACTGTTATTTTTTCCTAGAGCCTAATGGTGCTGTATTACTGAGCCACATACTCAGCCCTTTTTATTCTTTAACTTTGAGACAGAGTCTTACTAAATTGCCCAACAGGCCTTGAATTTGTGATCTTCCTGTCTCAGCCTTGTGAGTAGGAAGAATTAGAGGTTCATACCACCATATCCAGCTGCCTGTGAAACTTCTAATGAAAATGAGAGATTAATTATAACAGATTGCAAAAGATCCCATATTCTGCTTTAAAATCCCTACAATGGAATACTATTCTACTATAAAGAAGAAAACTTATTATTTACAATATCATAGATGAACCTGAAGAATATTAAAGGAATAAGCCAAGCATAGAAATATACATGCTACATGATTTTACACATTTGTGGGATCCAAAAATGTTGGTATTTTTGCAGAAATGGAAAACAGAGAATCCATCACCAGATACTTGGTGGTTGGTGTGATATTGTTCAAAAAATAAAAAAAATTATACCTTAGGGGGGGCCGGTTCAAGGGCACCACTTAAGGCATAAAGACTATGGGGATGGCACCATATATTACATTCTCAAAGAATGCTGAGTGGGGCAATGTCATGCATTACAATCATAAATATAGCTGTGTGGAGTTGTACACACAACTAACCCGGATTTGACCATCCCATAATGTATATGTGCTTCAAAGCATCATGGTGCACACAATAAATACATAAAAGTGACAATTTTATCTGTCAATTTAAACACAAAAAAATTTGGAAAAATTAAAGGCTAAGTATAAACCATACATAGAAATTGGTGTGACACTTAAACATGTATGAATATGAAGTAATTCCTCTGTTCCACTCTCAGTAAACTATAATGGTTGTTCTTTTAAGGCACACTTGGCAGAAGGAAGTGTAGACGTGCAGTGTTTTCTTTTCTTCTGTGGCAACACTTTGCAGTTCACATAACATTTTCCAGTGTAGTCTGTGTTGTAATAGGAGAGGGTGATTTTGTGATTAAGGGAGTCATGTGTTATTGCTCTTTCCAGAGTCTGAGAAAAGCGATTCAGGTTCTCCTTGCCTTATTGGGACATAATATCTCTCATTAAATTTCTTTATAAGAATTCAAGAAGAGAAATCTGTAAAGTCTGTAATATGGGGTTGGATGAAAGACTCTCTTAGGAAAACCAACTGTCTTTGCTTTCAAGAACATTAAACAAGCCATGAAACAGTTAGTTATTAGTTTCAATTGACTCAATCACAGTGCTGATTCTTAATATTTCTTATTTTAATTGCTTTTATTAGAATATAATTAGCCTAATCAAAGGTTTTGGTTTAGTATTAATTTAATGGATGGAAATATTGTAGTATTTTGAGTAAATTTTCGAAGAAAGCTGTCCCTGTATCTTCTGTACCTGATAATAGGTGAGAATTATCTTAGAATGTCATTTTGTATGCACATGGATAAGATACTGTGTTATAACAGACTGCTGTCGCATACAAATTGAGACTTGAAATGCATGACTAGTCAATACACTAAAAGTGGAAATACTCAATAGCAGTCACATTTTAAGAATTGTTTCCTATGAGTTGAACTAGGTATGACACTAACATGCTTTTACTAGCAGTCTTATGTGTAACATCAATAATGGAATCAAAGATTTAATGAATAGTTATTGGAAGTTTATTATGTATGTACAGTAAATTGACACAAAAGATATTTTCATGAGTACTCACTATGTAAGATGGATGTTAAAATATTACTGAACATTATCTGTGTTGCTATTAATACTAAAACAAAGACTTTCACTTCAGTTTGCATATTAGGAGAGAGGCTCAGTAACATAGATCGTAGGCTGCGTGCTAATGTCACTAACATTGAGTCTCCTCAATTATGTCTGATTTCAGGATGTCTGTGCTTTCTTGCATTGTGGGACTAATGATGAATGAAAAGTATTACTTGCCTCAGACTTTGTTATCTAGTAAGTAATACAGTTAGAAATTTATATAAATGTTCATAACCCAAGGTGCAAGAAGCAACCAGCATAGGAGTCCAGATAAATAGCTTAGCAGTTCAGGCTAGAGCACCTAAGCAGGCAAAAGGGTCTTGCAATGAAGGGATCAAGGGCGGCTTCCTGGAAGAGAGAAAGGTAGCAGAGTACAGTGACAAAAGCATGTATTACCTTGATTTAAACCCAGTTGTACTTACTAGTTACGTATCTTGAGTCTATCTTAGGGCCTGAACATATTTATCATTAAAATGTGCAGAATAATAACAATAATTTGCAATAGAATCATGATGAAAATAAGAAGAGCCAATATTTCTTAAACTATTTTATTTTTATTTTTTTTGCGGAACCACGGATTGAACTCAGGCCCTTGCGCTTGCCAGGGAAGCGCTTATTCCACTGAGCCATC
>NDGM011096038.1:5447-16307 GCA_002564305.1 Octomys mimax | reverse complement strand
ATCCGTGGGCATTATTGTCATTTAATACTACACCAAAACTCCATGCATGATGTTCTCTAGAACATTCCCTGCAGCATGAACTTTGCACAGTCTGTTACGGTAAAACCCACTGGTCTCTTTTGCCCTTGGACTAACTCATTCCTTGACCTGAGGATTTGTGTGTAACCTTATTTATATGTGGGACACCCGAGAAAACTGGTTCACTCAGAAATTCAGATCTTCTGAATGTTGACGCATTTCTTATCTTGGTCTTTTTAAAATCAAGGTCATTAGTATCATCACCGATCCCATCAGGAAAGCTGTTCAGTATCAGGATGCTGTCAGGGTCACCGTGGCAACTGCAAGTCTTCCAAAAGTCTCATTTTCACGCGGAAGCTCAGATTTTATCATTGCTGACCGATGTGCTCAGTGTTTTCCCCCTGAAGTGACAGGCTTGCTTTGGTCATCTGTGAGAAAATAACTGCTAATCAGAAGAAGGCTAGTGTCCGCCAGTGGCCCAGCTCCTTGGGATAAAGATGGTGTTCCGTGAAGCGGGCGGCTCGCTCTGCTGCCAGCTCTGCCACACAAGTTCATTTCCTCAGCCAAACCCCAGATGTGAGTTCAAAGCAGGAGCGCTCCAGGAGGTGCGCCTCTTTTTCACCCCTGTGGGATCTTAGAAACATGTATGCTTAAGGGTCAAGATTTCCTGAAACTGGACAATGTTTATGGGCCCCATCAAGGGCATTCTTGAGCGAATTAGAGTGGGATTGTTTGTTTTCTGAGCTGTGAGTGCGTGGGGTTGGAGAACGCCGTTGCTGCTTGTGCCGCCGCTGTGATTTGTACTGGGGCGCTGCATCAGTGAGGTGTCACACACTGAAAAAGGCATGTTGCCGTTTAGGATTATTGTGGAAGTAGCTTGGGCATTCTGGAGCCCCTGAAAGGCTCAGGAGCCCCTAGAGGCCTCAAACCGCTCTTCAAGAATGGCTATCCTCAGCCACTCTGGTGTCTCCCTACTTAGAGGTCTGGCCCTTAAAGGGCTGTGTCCTAGGCCCACTTCTAAACTGCAAGCTCAGCCCCTCCTGAGGGCCAGGCCTCTGCCCGGGCACTGCCCACCACCAAAGCCGTAGTGGGAGAGACAGCAGCAGATGGAGGATCCTTGTGGGGCAGCTGGGAGAAGAGAAGGCAGAAGCCTTCGGGCCTGGCCATGCTGTGGTCCACATCTTGACATTCACAGTGGACCCTGGAGCTGCCCTGGCCCACAGCGTGGGGAGCCTCCTCTTCCTCCTAAAGCCATTCTGTGGCCCACTTGTCCCCATTAGGGCCTGGGCTCTTACTGCCCCCGCCCCTCAGTGGCCCCATTTCCCATCGGCCACCTGCCCTCATGCTGAGGGCCACTGAGCCCAAGGCAGGCTGCCCCCTCCCCCTTCCCTTCCCCCAGCTGCCTTCCCCAGCATGGCAGCCTGTCCAAGACACTGGGTTTTGTCCCCTCGATCCGGGCACCCTGAGAGTGAGAGAAAATAGCTGTCCGGTGAGTGGGGGGCAGGCCTCTTGTTTTCACCTCGCAGTGGCTGGTTTTCCCAACTTTCCCATCCCAGCTCCTGCGGAACAAAGGGTCTTCGGCCCCCATGTGCTGGGCCTAGCCCAGCGAGGGGACTCACCACCAACTCTTTATTGAGTCTTCAAGCGCCGGCCAGGCACTCCATTAAAAAGCCATTCCCCTTTGTGCTGCCTGGCCCCCAGCTGTCCCCCCTCTCATGTGACGGTCGGTCACAGTTGTAAAACAACAACACACAGAGTTGGCAACTAACGAGGCTTTTTTTCAAGCCAGGGTCTCCATGGCAACCCCCGTCAATCACCCCTCAGGAGCGCTTTAACCTGACCAAGAGGGGGAAATAAAAAATAAAATAATAACAATAATAATAATAAAAAGAAGCCAGGAAAGAAAGAGTTGGAAAGAGAGCGAGAGGCCAGTAGACGACTGGGGAGAGAAACAATTCCAAAAGTTTCTGGGGTTTGCTCCCTCCTTTGGCACACACATGAAAATTTAATCAGTTGGGCAGGATTGTCTTGGTGAGCAGAGGGGAAGGACATTTGCTTTCATTCTCATTTGTAGTTTGTAGACTGCAACTGATTTTATGAAGATTTCTAACATTTTCCCCCCTCTGCTCTATGAAATGATAGACCATGATTGTCTCTGGGCAGGGTAGGGAGGGCTGTCCCCTGAGCCATCATAGGAGAGATAGTACCGTGGGCCCAACCCCAAGGTGCCCAAGTCAATGGCCTCCAGCCAGCAGGGAGAGCTGTGTAGCACTTGGCTCGAGTTCACCAGGGTGCCCAAGTCCTTCCATGTGCGGCCCAGTGCCAATGGGGATAGCCCACAGTATGTGGTGGGAACAGTGCCAGGGGGACGCTTGAGGGCCCCTAGCCTCAGTGCCATGTCATGTTGAGGGGGAGCTCAGGGTAGTAGGTGGTAGTAGGACTCTTCGTTCTTCACATGCTACCCATGCCAGCAGATGCCCAGTTCCTGGGCACGTGGCATCATGCCCAGGGTGAGTTCAACCTTCTTCTGTTGGCACGGTGCCAGGGCATGGCAAGCCCGAGTTCTCCCCCCACCTCGCCCCCTGACACTCATACACGCTGTCTGGCAGCTGGCCAGGGGCTCCACAGGTTCCCAGGTCTGCGCAGCCCGGGCACGGGCCATGGGCAGCCCTGGCAGCTGCTGCATGGCCTGGCTGATGCCTCTGATCAGGAAGGAGATGAGAGCTGGCTTCTGAGCCCAGCCTTCTGTGCCCAGAACTCAGAAATCCAATGAACAGACACTTTTAATCCCTGGAAGTGGTAAGAAGACAGGGTCTCTGTCATAGCTCCTGGCTCCTTGGGAAAAGGTTTTCTCACAAGTAGGGGTACCTGGCCTGTGGCCTGAGTAGAGCAAGGAAGAGGGTATGTGGGGGGCGAAACCTTAAGAACTTCCAAGAGCTTTCAGAGGCACAGTTAGACACTACAGGATCCTCAAAGGCCTAGGGGTAAAGGGATGGAAATGCTTGAGTCTGTGAGTTTGGGGGCAGCTGGACTTTTTCCTAGACTTCCAAGGCCTTATACACAGCCAGCACCCAAAATTGCAAACATAGACAGCTGTGCGTAAATGGGTGGGTGGACAGTAGCCAGGCCAGAGCACCAGGCTTTCAGGGCTGCCTCCTGTATGCAGTGGCTGCTGGAGGAACTCTTGGCTCTGCAGTCCCTACATGCCTGGTCCTCCCACTTCGATGAGTCCGGACTGCGAACCCCTGTGGGCCATGCCCTGCCTCTATCTAGCGACCCTGCCCCCTTCCAATGAGCTTGCTCTCCCCAGGCCTGGACACGGCCTCCCGGGTCTTCCCTCCTTGCCTTCCCTCCATCCATGGGCCTCACTCACGTGCTCCCTTGCTTCCAGAGTGTTTTAGAGCACATAAAGTTAACAACCTGCCCGTCACCCTTCCTGAAGCTCTCCTCTTTGTCCCAGCTTTAACAGCGGGGAAGCTGACCAGGAGCCTCATCTAGTGCCACTTCCACGACATCACAGTGGGCTATAGGAGCTGACTCACTCCCTGGCCCTTTCCTCCGATGCAAGGTGCTAGCCAGGAAAAGGCCCTGGGTTTCTGAGCAGCCCCTCCCTGGCCTCCCTTGGGAGCTCTGTGTGACGCTGGAGGACGACCCTCCAGGGGCCCAAGTGGTGTTGATGGGGTGCCGTCTTGTATCTCCTCTCCTGGGTGCCCTGGGAAGCTCCTACAGGAAAGGAATGCCAGCAATCTGCTGGTGTAGTAAACTGGCACCGCACCCAGGCACGGCAGCCGTGCCGTGCCAGAGCCTAGTAAAGACGTTGGCGAGGGCCGCCTTCCCTATGCCTGGAGTTTCCTCTGGCCCGGTTGGCATGCAGCCTCTAGCTCAGTCCGATACAGCTCAAGGACAAAGTGGCCTCCTGGATCGGTCCTGGCTCGGCCTGCCTGGTGGGCCACACCTCTGCCAGCTGTAGTGACAGGGACCATGATGGCAGTGAGGGTCCTGTAGCATTTTATGAAAGGAGAAATAGAGTAGAGAAACACAGCGTCCAGAGCTCAGCCAACCTGGGGTTGGAAACCCCAAAGCTGAGAGACCTGACGAATGAGTGGGGGTGTGAATAGCGCGTCTCTCTTGTAGGGTTTGATTGCCATTGAAGAACATAGGGTCTGAGAATGGCTTCACCCCAGGGATGCAGCAAGGGATGGAGGAAGCCGCAGGGAGGTAGTAGCGCCTGCCCCCGGGGTGACTTCCGGCGTCACCGTCACCGCACTAACCTGCAACCTGCGCAAGCATTTAACACAGGACCTACTGCGGTGAGCGCATGGCGAGTGATAGCCCTCGTTACTGTCGCTATCGTGGTTACCCCTTCCCAGGGCACGGAGGGGAAGCCTCACCCTGCCTTGGCTTCTTGGGACCTTGAACCTTGAACAAGCTGCCCCTGCTGAGCGTGGCTGGTCCTTTGACAACATGCAGAGGGCTCCTGTGCCCCACAGTTGCCGTCCAACACCTGCTGTCTTAAGGCCCCCTGCCCTCCCCTGCTCACACCCCACTCTCACTCGCCATCACTCACCTGTCCCAGATTCCCCGGCATCATCCTCTGTGGGGCTTCCTAGCAGAAAGGGCTTCCCAGCCTGGCTTCTGCCTCCTCCCCCAGGCTGGCCTCCCCCAGGCCTGGAGTCTGACTGTGTATTGTAACATAGTAGCTGAATGAACTCCAGTTTCAAAGGTTAATATCAAAATCTGGAGTGGATTACCTAAAAATTACTTACAACACCATTAAAATTCTGAACTCTTTTTGTTGTGGCTGTAAATTAATTTAAAATGTCAGGTTTTTTGAGAAATCCAATAAGAAATTGAGCCAACAGAGCAATCTGCAAACTGTCTGGCAAAGAGGAAAGTGTGTCTCTTCAATCGACAAGGAAAAATATGGAGCTTAACTGGAACCATATGGCTGAGTACTTGAGAGAAGTCTGCAGGAGAGGGCGGGCAGGAGGGGGAGGGGAGGCGGGCGCTCAGCTGACAGCCACACGCACGCACGCAGCAGGCTGGCCGCCGCACTGGCATTGGCACCGCGGAGGGGCCTGGCGGATGCCTGGCACGCGGCCTACTTGGCTGCCTGGTGTCCACAGTCACCAGGCAGCTCTGGACTGAGACTTGGTCACTCCATGGTCTTATTCCTTCCTGTCTGTGTGCACCCAGGGCACTCTGGCCAGCTTGGGACTTTTACCCCTACCCCTCGGGGAGGCCAGGCCCCCCTTGCTGGGGCGGGGAAGGGAGCACCACAGGCCTGGAGCTTCCTTGCCTGGGACAGCCACCTGCGTGCGTATCTTCGAGGACCACCTCATCACAGTCCTCCATCCTGTGTGGACTCCCTCCCGGCCAACATGTGGTCCTCATTACTCCTGAATTCCCCCAGATTTACAACACATTAAGTAATTTGTAGGTTATTTCAACTTCAATCTGCTAAAGTTGAGAAAATCAAAATTAAATTCAAACCGCAAGGAAACTTCAAAGAAAAGAGGAAGAGGAAAAAAGTGAGTGCCTTTTCTCTTTCAGGTCCCCCATGTGTGCCCCCCAGGCCAGGTTCCCCGGTGCCTGCCTCCCTCAGGACCTCCACCTCAGCCCAGCCTGGCACCCTTCCCCTCTGCCTCTGTTGTCCTTCCTTGTGAGCATGCACAAATCAGGGCCAACTTTAGGGTTTGTGCTGGGGGCCCCCAGCTTGGTGGAAGAGACACACCTTTCTAATTTCTGGCACTTTCTCTGCTCCCCTTCCCTAAGCTCTCCCCTTGTCGGGTCATTCTTAGGCTCCAAGCCTATCTGTTGATTCTCTGGGCCCATTTTAGGGGAGTCCGCACAGCCCTGCTCTAGTTCCCGTTCCTGACGCTTCTGGGATAGCTGGCAGCGGGTAGGTACCACCTGGCCCCTCAGTTTAACAGCTCAGTTTACCTTATTTTTGCTTTCGACCCTTTAAAACAGCCTTGTAAATAAGCAAACACTTGGTGCCAAGCACCTTCGGCACTTGGCCAGGCTGGTAAATATTTTAGTAGTGACTTGGTAACAGTTGTGTTCGCTTTGATTTCCTCAGAAAGGTTCTTGTGCTGGGGAGGGACCGAGGCTTGGGGAAGTGATTCGCTGGCTATGAATAGCCCGGCTTTGACCACGTGGCCTTTCCTGTGACCCTGGGGATTGTATGCTGGGGTATTTTTAAAGCTGGGGTGGTATTAGCTTTATACCCCTTTCGGCAAAGATGGAAAGGACTCTTCCACCTTTCTCAGAAGTGTGCCATGGTGAAGAACTCTTAGGTCTGGGATTTGGGGAACCACAAATGTCCCCATCAAGGATCAGAAGGAAACTAGGAGATTTGGGCAGATGCTAGCAGTTGGGTGTGTTTGGGACCAATTTTCTGCCATAGTTGGCCGCGGGAAGAGACCCAAGGGGCAGGAGAAGAGGGGTTCTGGAGTTGGGGTACACGAAGCTCAGGCAGCACCAAATTGGAGCAGAGTTGGGGGAAATGCAAGAAGTGGATGAGTTTTCTTGGAATCTAGGAGTTCCTTACCGTGGGGTTGTGGGAGAAGGGCAGGAAGAGTGACAGAGGGAGGACGCTCAGGTGTGGGATCCCAGCATTCCATCTAGGCTGTGATAGGGGCACCTGCAAAGTATGGGGCCTCTCTGTGCAGTGCCAGGAAGCTGGTCTAGCCAGACCCACTTTGCTGTGTGCAGTAAGGCAGATGCCGCCCCAGGCTGGGCACCGGGGCAGGGCTGGGCGAGGTAGTGGGATGGACGCAGGCGTCGGGCTTTAATAGACTGCTTAGAGCCACAACCACTCACTCATCTGTTTTATGGATGGTTTTAATGTACAGGTGGGTTAGTTCTGAAAGGGCTCTAAATCATGGCACAGTGAGACCATAGCGTTGTGCCCCACATCCCGGGAACCTACAGGCAATGCAAGGACCCCCTGTGGGTGAGCACAGGCCAGATAGGAGTAAGCTCTGTCTTCTTTCACTCGGCCAATGCTGGTGAGCAGGGCAGGAGGAAGTGGGCACTTCGCTGGCTACTACCCTGAAACCCCAGCTACTTGGGAGGTGAAAGCAGGAAAACACTAATTCAAGCCCAGCCTGAGCGACTTAGTGAGACTTCGTCTCAAAACAAAACAAAAAAAGGGCTGAGAATGTAATTCAGTGGTAGAGCATTTGCCTTACGTGTATGAAGCTCTAGGTTCAGTGTCCCGCGCTTAAAGAACATAGTGGTGCATACCTGTAATCCCAGCACTCAGGAGACTGAGCCACAAGGATTGCGATGAGTTTAAAGCCAGCGTGGGCTATCTAGTGAGTTCAAGGCCGGCCTGGGTTACATAGTGAGACCCTGTCTCAAGAAAATAAAAGAATAATTTTAAAAAAGAAGAAGCAGAAGGTGGGCCTCTCGCATCTAAGACAAGCTCAGTATGATGATGCCGACCCTTTACCCCCTCCTCAGCCCCCTACCTACCCACCATCCCTTCGGTGGGTGGGGCCTTCCCTTGCCAGCGCACAGCCAAGGCACTGTTCAGCTGACCCGCCAGCCTGCTGCCACTCCCAGCCGCCTGCCCTTGCCCCTTGGCTCCTGGCGCCATGATGCGCCTCCCGTCTGCACCTACGCACAGCCCATTGGTGCTCAGGCGCCGTGGGCGCGAGTCAGGTGAGTGGTAGACAGAGTGGCAGACCCAGCTCACCTTCTTCCCAGCGGGATGGGTGCCAGCGCCGCGCTCTTCCCGGAAGGCTTCCAAGCACCCCCGCATGGCATCCTGTTGAGCCTGTTCTCGAGGTGCGGGGGCAGACCTTTTTAGGGGGAGAGTGTCTGCCCCTTGCTGCCCTGGCGCCAGCTCTTCCTGGAGGCCTGTGGTGGAGTCGCCAGAGGGAGGCAGCTGGGCTGGGACAGGCGATGGGGACATCTCAGATGGGTGTCAATCAGGGCACAGCCATCTTCTGCCACCAGCGTGGCCTATCCTGGCAGATGTGGAGCCCTGGGCCAGTCCACCCGGGTGCTCTCTGTATGCCAGTTGCTTAGTGATCCACAGGTTCTCTCAGGACTTGCTACAAGACACAGAGCCTCTCTCCGTGCCCTCAGCTGGGCTCTAGCACCCATGGCAAGGCTCACGGATCCTTGTGGCTACTTGGCCTTGCCAGGCTGGGCTCCTCAACCCCTTCTCAGTGTCCTTGGAAACCCATAGGAGTTCTAGGGAGGTGGCAGGAAGAGGCTTTCTGTGAGTCCTCTGTTGTAAGATAGCCTCCTGAGGTCCTGGGCCCCAGGAAAGCACCCTTAGAGAATCTTTCCCTGCACTGAGGCCTTGGGTTAGGAACTACATGGTACTTGGAACACTAGTCCTTCACTACAAAGGATTTTGAATGCTACATGCCTTTTCTTTCCTGGTTCTCCTTTGAGATTAAGGGTGTCTGTCAATGCTTGTGTCTCTAAGACACAGATGGAAAGGGAAGGCCTGTGCTCCTTCTGAAGAGTCCTTGTGGGTCTACTGAGCCATTCAGGAAGGCAGTGGCAGTGACTACTGAGCCACCTACCTCAGTGCTGGTCACATATGGGCAGAGTGCAGACACAGGCATCTGCGCAGCCTTAGCAGGCTGGAAGTACCCAGGAATTTATATAGCTCCCTTTGCCTTGTGAATTAGAGGATGCCATGCTGTGCCGACCTCAGTTTCCCAACAGGCACTGAGAAAGAAAGAAAAGAGGTAGAAGGTGGTGATAGAGAAGACCCACCAAGGCCCACTGGGACCCCTTTTTGCTCTGTGACAGGGCCTGGCACTGCTTCCTTGAGGATAAGATCGGGGGCAAAAGGTAGCTAGCTTCCAGAAGACCAGAAGTTCTAATGAACTGACCCCCTAGAGCCTGCCAGGTCCCATAGAGACTACAGCCTCCCTCTTCCTGGCTTTTGGGTCAGCAACCAGGTAGTGAGGGGCAGGCTGGGAAGGGAGATGACCAGCCCAGCACTCTAGAAGGCCAGGGATGGATGCTGTGGAACCAGAGCCAGGTGGAACCTCCGCCTCGTCCAGCCCGGCACGGGGGCTGATCCCAAGGGCACCACGCTGGCAGGTAGCCGCTTGCCCTGTTTCTCCTTGATGCCTGCGTGGAGTGAGTCTTGGTTTCGAGCTCCCTGCGAGCCGGGAATGGAGGAGATCCTATGAAAATGATGATATGTGACAATCAGTCACAGCAATTAGTGTTTTGGTTAACAGGCCTTTTTTGTTTTCTCTCACCCAGACAGAATGTCACAAATAAATCCTCTCCTGCATTTGCATATTAATTGGATCGGAGACGTCAAGCATCTTTCATTAAAGAAAATGATCTGCATATTTGGAGACATAAAATAGTTATTTTGATGGGTTTTTTTCCCTAAGATCAGGGGGTGGGGGAGGTAGGTGATAGGAGCAGTAGAATGGAGGTAGCGTGAAGGCAAAGCCAGGCAGCCCCTCTGTCTGCGTTAACCCTCTGTGGGCTGGAGTCCATGGGCCAAGGCTGGGCAGAGAGATAATTAGTACGTAAATAACTCACAGAGCCAAGGGGGACCCTGGGCCTAGCTTGGCTGCTATGTGAAAGGGGCTCTCACCAGAGTTTATGGACAAGGAGGCCAGCTGTGGGCCGCTTGGCTTTGCTGTCGATCCGTCCCTTGGGAGCTGGGAGCTGTGCTGCCTGCCCTGGAGGTATTTCCTGGGCAGTAAGCAGCAGGCAGAGGGCATGGTCAGCTGCCAGCCCACTTTGTATCTCCACCTGTCTGGCCTGGCTCTCCCTGTCCTCCTCTCCCAGACCCCCTGGGCAGCCCATTCCACCCTCCTCTGCTCTTCCTTTCCCCACAGCTAGCCCAGCTGTGCCACCTTCTCCCTACTCCCTGACCTTGGACTTCCCTGTGCCCTTCTCATTCTTTGCCATCGTTCTCTCCAGATGGAAAGTTTTCTGGGGGCAGCAGAAGCAAAGCCCGGAGTCATTATCACATGCACTCGAAATAACCCAGAAAGCCGCGGGGCCCATATTAGGGCATGAGTCCCCGCGGAAAGCTGAGTGAATGTACAGTTTTTGATAGGCAAATGTGACTGCCCAAGCCATCCCTGTCTTCCCCTCCTGCCTGTATGCTAGGTCCTTGTCAGCTGCCTTAGCCAGGGTTGCAGGCAGGCACACAGCAGGGATGGCCTGGTGGAGACATTTCCAAGCCTTCCCAGGCCCCACCCAGAGTGCTCAGCCATCCCCAGCGCTATAGCCATGAGCGCTGGTTCTGTGTCCCGGTAGGTGACGGCGCTGATGACAGCGATGACTGTCACCGCTTTCTGCACATAAGAAATGTGTAGAAGGGAGATAGCCCAGTAGAATAAGCCCCAGCCGAGAAATGTGTAGACACTTTGCTGAGAGCTTGGCACTCCTTACCTCCCCGAATCCTTCCCACACTCTCTGATACCATCGCGTACACTTGATATAGATAAGGAAGCTCGACCTCAGAGAGGCCAGATAGCAGGCCATGGTGCCCATCAGAGTTCAGAGCTTGCGCCAGAGCCGCCCTCTTTGCACTAGGCTGAGGGGCACAGGATGCGGCCGCGGGGACCTGTGAAGTCCAGCTCTTGGTCTGACCTCGGATCACTGTTAATTGGGTTGAAGCCACCCCATTTGGCAGCAAGTGTGTTAAGATGTCTGTCTACACTGCCGGCCTGTTTACTCCACTGAGAAGACAAGATCTGCCTTTTGCTTGGGGATTCAGAGTGACCCTGAGTGGCTTCTGTGGCCTCTTTAGCCCCGGAGGTGCCTGCCTGTTCCACTCATGCCCTTGGTGTGCAGTTTTACCTATACTTTTTTTTTTTTTTTTTTTGAGAC
>NDGM011096017.1:0-17062 GCA_002564305.1 Octomys mimax | reverse complement strand
ATCCCATGTAGAGCTCTGCTGAGTTATTGGGTTAGTACCCTCCCAGGTTTGTTAGATAACCAACCTACCTGACGTTCTCCTCTTCTTCCCTCTCTCTCACCATTCATTCAAAAGATAAAGGTGAGGTGCTGTGATTAGGGGTGGACATATGAAGGGGACTCGAGTGGGTTTCTGCATTAGAAAAGGCTGGTCCCTAGTTGAGGATCCAAAATACGAAATGTTAAGTGTGTGGCTGGAAGGAAGAGTATCAGGAAGGACTCAGAGCTGCGAGGGCCTGAGCCCGTGGAAGCTCTCTAGTTGGCAGTGTGCATGCTTGCCCAAGTTACATGGGGTACAAGGGGCCCACCGAGAAAGGGGTGCCAAGGTGCAAAGGCTCCTAGGAAGTTCTGATACCAAGAATAGTATTTTAGATGGTGGAGGAAAGCTCTCATTCAGTGGTTTGAGAAGCTGGTGTTGCAAAATTTCCACAGCCTTTCATAGGCTGTTGGCTGGAGAGCAAATTATCTTCTTTTTCCTAAGAGGGCATAATTGGGAAGTTTTGATATCCAAATTAAAAATAAACATAAATATATATTTTTGACTCAGCAATTCTATCTCTAGGCATCTGCCCTCATAGTCTAAAGCAAAGGACAGATGTGTAAGTAATTTCATTACATTTTTTCATAATAGTGACAACTAATATTAACCTAGTGCATGTTGACAGAGGAATGGCTGAAGAAATTATTGTGCAGGATGAAATTCTATGCAATAATTTAAAATAATAGCAGTAATATCAGAGAGATTTATGTGCAGAGTGGAAATGAGTTAAGAAAAAAGGGTGCTGCAGAATAATACATGTAGTCAATTTTCAAGTATTTAATAATTGAACACACACATATACATACCATATGTCTGTCTGTTTCAATATATAGAAAAAAGCTGGAAAGATGTGTATCAAGTTGATGGAAGTGCCTATTTCTGGACAGGAAAGATTTGGGGAATAGAAAATAGAGTAGGTAAGAGAGATACGAACTCATACTTTATATATTGCAAACTATTGGAATATTTCTTTGAACCTCATATATGTATTTGTGTCTCATGCTCCTAATATATAAAAAGTACATTTTAAATTTCTGTGGTCCCTGAAATGCCACCTGTAGCGAAAGGCAGGGGCTAATCTCCAGAGAAGTGGTGAATTTTAGTTGTGCAGAAGTGGCCTTTGGCTTTCTGAACATTTCCATAAGGAAGAAGCTCTTCAACTTGATTTTTAAGAGTCAAATCAAGGATTCTAAGGCATTGGTTTGTGAAAGGGCGACATCTTGGTTGAAGCTGCAGCCCTGCCTGTGTGGCACCCCAGTGATAGTTTCAAAAAGGCAAAGTCTAGTCAATTTAGCTACTTACTTCAACTACCAAATTTGGCCCATCCTTCCCACATACAGCTGCCTGATGTCCATGAAACCAGTCATCCTTGTCACAGACAACGATCCTAATTATCAGATTGAAGTGTCGCCTTTCACACAAGTAGCTGCCCCTTCTTTATACATCCAAGGTGCTTGCCTCCTACTAACTTAAATTGTTGATTTCTTTGTTGAGACAATTTCTGGAGTTGGTGCTTGGCAGGAATGGGGGAGGGGGAAGGGCTTTCTTAGTCCAAGAGACAAAATCAGCCCTGTTTTTGGGGAGGTGCATCAGAGTCTGACAGACCTCCACATGAGCCCTGCCTCTCCCCACACTGGCTCTGTGACTGTGAATCAGTTTTCAACATCTCTGGACCTTACATTCCCTGTTTGTAGGTGTGGAGATTATTCTGTGATTCACCTGTTTGCTGTTAGGATTAAATGTAACTTGTTCAGCACCTCATGCAGTGCCAGCCATGTAGACCTGTGAGTGTTGAAGAAAATCCTTCTTGTATTTGTCTTTAGAGATGTTTCATCCGGAAACAATTATTTGGTCCAGAGCTTTCCTTCTTATTTGCTTTTGTAAATTCAGCAAATGTTTCTCTTCTGCTTTGAGGAATGGCCTGAGATTTATTAGGTTAAAGGGGAATGCACTTGAGGGGGGTAGAGTGGAGGCAACATAGATTGGAGTGTCCTCTCAGGAATTCCTACATCCTATATCATATCCGTGGCTTCAAAATATCTGGTAAAAATGGAAAGCAAATTTCAATGAGCTGATAATTGCAGGAGAAATAGGATTTCAGAATATTTGCCAAGAAGACACTCAGGTAGCTAGTTTCTATTTGAGTTTTAGGGGCAATTTTACTTTGTGTCCCTTGCTGTTCTGCCACTGTAGTGAGAGTCCTTTGAAGATGAGGGAACAGGGCAGCTCTGGTGCAGTTTGCACATGCTTCTTGGTCCCCTTTGGGATGACAGAAGAACAAAGGCAGGTATAAAGGACATGAGTCCGAGTAGCTGCTTGTGCCTGAAAGGTTCACTGAGGCCCAAAAACAATAAACCGTATTAAAACCTAATTTGGAACACTGCCTTTGCATGTCCAAGGCAGGGGAGAGTGCTATGAAAGTGGCTGAACTTCCTGTGGACTGAGCTCCCAGTAAGTGGCTACCCAGTCCCTTGGCTGGGGCAGCCATGAAGATAAGCAAGGTGTTTCCTGGGAGATGCATTTCACCAAGCTGCTCGGCCAGGTGGGCAAATGAGAGAGCACAGACAGAATGCTGTGGAAGCTGGATCTTAATGGATAATATCCAACTTCAGAATGTGAGTGTTGAACTCCAGGGCACTGTCCCAGTTACTTTTCTTTCATTGCTGGGACAAAATACACGACACCCAAAATTAATCAAGGCAAGGTTTGTTTAGCTCACAGCTAGTGGAGGTTTCAGTCCATCCTTGGCTGGCTCTAAGGCAGAGGGTAGACACTCATCACAGCAGAACAGAAGCAAAACAGTAAAGGGAGGAGCAGTGGCTGTGGCGGCTAGCCAGCTTCTCTCCCTTCCTTATATTGTATTCAGGCTGTCTGTTCCAGGCAGGTGTAGCACTCACACCCATAATCCCAGCAGCCCTCATTCACAATCCCAGCATTGTGTCATGGATTAATCACAAGCTCTAGAAGCCACCCCATGACTGCATGAGGCTTTGGGGTGACACCTAGAGACACAAACCATAGCAGGCACTGAACAGTTATAGAGATTCTGTTCCAGCATATCATGAAGCTGTCTTGGGAAAATTGCTGAAATTCTCTGCAGCCTCCGTTTTTATATCTAAAAATGGCAGTGATCAGAATCTTTCTATCAGAACCACGTAGTCAGGATTAAATACAGTAATGTCCCCTCATCCTTGGCTCTTCTCTCTGAGGTTTCAGTTGCCCACGGTTAATTGAGGTTTGAATATATTAAATAGGAAAAGTCAGAAATAAACGATTCACGAACGCTAAGCTGTGCATAGTGTTTGCATAATGTGATGAGATTTTTCTGTCCCTCCCTCCTGTGCCCTGTTCTGCCTGTACCATATACCATCTCTTCGTTTGGTATATTTAAATGCCATATACTGCCCCCCACCGTACCTTAGCAGGCATTTTGGTTATGAGATCCCTGTGCTGTGGTATCACAGTGCTTCAGTTCAAACAACATTTATTTTAGGCAATCGCACAAAGCATGAGAATAGGGATGCAGAGGGGATTCTAGGGGAAACAACATGGGAAGACAGACTAACTAGGTGCTGAGAAGCAAAGCTGTAGAGCACACAGGAGAAACATACAGCATGCGTAGAGTTAAGTACTACTGTGGTTCTAGGAATTCACTGGAGGTCTGGGAATGTGTCCCCCATGGGCAAGAGGGACTGCTCTACCTCTAGAATTTGTCCCACAATGCCTGGCAGGTAGTTCTTGCCTATGACTGCTTAGGTTTCCTTATGAATACTGGGTCCCTACAACAGCACCAGTAAGCAGGCACTGTTGCCACTTCACAGTGAAGAAATTTAGGCTCAGGGCTGCGAAAGGAAACATGTAGGTGGGTAGGTGGGTGAGAGGCAGGGACAGGACCCTCTGGCTTGAGTGGTCAGATTAGCTCCTAAAGGTCCATGATAATGGTTTACAGTTTGTGGCTGGTAGGGAGCAGAAGCTAGGCATCAGTTGATGGGGATGGAAATGGAAATAGGAAGTGTTCCCTTTATTTAACTCTGGGGCGGGCTGTTGACATGTTCCATGTGGGCTCCCAACCAGTGCTCTGGGCCTCTCTTCTGGGTTCTCAGGCCAGAAGCTCTCTTATGCCCTGATGAAAGTCTCTCCTCCCCATCCTCAGCAGCAGGTATATGGAGAATGAGACTGCCTCTTTCCTCCAGAGGGAGAGGGCCCCTAGGCAGCCCGGGCTGAACCCACAGAGGTGGCAGTGTTTGAGGGTGTGGAGGTTGGGCTCCATCTGCAGAATAGCAGAGCAGTGCTCAGACACCTCATTCCTGCCAGGCTGTGGCAGAAACCTAATTCTGGAGTCTTCCATGTGGCAGGAAGCTGTCTCGCTGAAAAAGTCTGTGCTCAGAGTGCAGCTGTGTGGATGCTCAGGGCACGGGGAAAGCAGAAAGCTCTAGCAGGCGGTCCAACAAATAAATAAATAGGAAGAAAGACCAGGAAGAAAAATCTCTGCAAGAGATTTTTGAACTTTTTGGTATTTCATTTTCAATGATGACATATGCTCCTCTTGGGATAGGGACTATACAAATCCACAGCACTTTCTAGACAAAAGTGTTGTTATAAAATAACCTTCAGTAGTTATTTGGCACTGTTTACCAGGTAACCACCGGACACGTGGCACTTGCTGGGTGTTGCGGAAGTCTGGAAACACGGGGAACCCCGATCTTGCCTTCATGGAGCTCAGATTCTACAAGGGAGAAAGACTCGAGAGGAGTCGTTAAAATAATCATGCCATGCATTATAACAAGGACCATCATAATGAAGGGGAAATCAAAGTACAGGGGAACGTGATCTAATTTGGTGGCGTTGAGGCAGTCAGATAGGGCCTTTTGGAAAAAATATTCCCAGTTGGTCTTTATATATTTTTGTATGATGAGCAACCTAAAAACTTAGGGCCTTAAAACAGCAACTTAATTTGCTCTCAAGTTGGTGTTAGGAAATCAGAAAGGGCTTTGCTGGCTGCTTCATCTCCTCTGCAGATAGCATCATGGTTGGCGTCTGGGGAAGGAAGGTCCCCTTCAAGACACTGCACTGCGTGAATGAGGTTTGTCCTGTGGTGGGTGTGACTGGAGCTGGTGCTGGCCTGCTCCTATGGTACAAAGCAGGAATTCTAGAAAGCCAGGAAGAAGGCCAAAAGAATTTGAGGTCATTTCAGCTTACCATACTGGCAAAAGAAACAATATGAAGTATTAATGAGACCTCAAAGATCAGTCAGGTGATTGTCTCTGAATTCAAAGCTAGGTACAGAGTCCAGGAAGAATGTGGGAATTTTAGCATTTATATTCATTTATTTACTTTGTTGTCAGAAAGTCAACAGACATCACCTGGGCACCTACCATATGGAGATACATGGCAGGGTCAGCAAGCTGGCCTCTTGACCAACCTAGCACTCCTTTTTAAAAGTAAAGTTTTATTATTGGAACAAAGCTATGCCATTTCTTTTGTGAATGACTGCTTTCACACTACAATGGCAGAGTTGATACTTGAAAGAGAAACCATGTATTCCACAAAGACTAAATTATTTACTCTCTGGCTTTTTATAGAAAATGTTTCCTGAAGTTTCCTATACAGCTTCCATTAATTAAGCACTTTTGCTAATTACTGGGTTAGGGATTTATGTGTATTAAGTCTTTTGATCTTCATGACAGGCCAGTCAGATAGTATTACCCCAATTGTACAGATGGAACATAGAGATTGCAGGAAGTTAAATAACATTTCAATGATCACATAATTAATAGGTTGTTAAACTGAGATTTGAATATAAATTGTTGACATGAAGGACCTGGCTTTTTAGGATATTTAGGATGGATTTTCAAGATGACACATGTAAACTATTGTGGTACTGTCAATTACTGCAGATAAAACATCCTTGTGGTCAATCATAGAAGCAGATCCTTTGAGGCTAGGATGAAATGTTCATATTTTGGTCAGACAATTGGCAGAGGCAATGGGGTTTTGTAACAGGAAAGGAGAGTGGGTACCTGGTATCAGGGCAGACTGGTTCTGATACTGAGGGACTACCTTGGGCTCAGGCCTTTCTGCCTATGAAAGCCTGGCCCATCTGGTAGGGCACCCCCTTCAGAATGCTGCTTCCAGGATGGGACTAGAGGAAGTTAGGGAGATAATAACAAGAACGCAGACAGAGGAGAGAATACTGATGGTAGACGTGGCAGCTTGAGTAGTGGTTTCTTAAAAATATTCATGGCCAAATAACTGGAAGCTGTGAATGTGTTGTTACATAGCAAGGGAAACTAAGGTTGGGAATGGAGTTCAGGTTATTGAGTAACTTGCATTAAAATAGTGAGATACATTCTTTGATTATCCAATAAGGCTAATGAAATGACAAAGACCCTACAGTGAAGAAGATGGGAAAAAAGGGAAATCAGAGAAAGATTTGAAGATGCTAAACATCTGCCTTTGGAGATAGAGAGGAAGGAGCCAAGAGCCAAGTAATGCAGGTGGCCTCTTAGAGCTGTGAAAGAGAGGGGACAGATTCTCCCTGGAGCCTCCAAATTGAGCCTAGTCCTGCTGACATCTTGATTTTAGCCCAGTGAGATTTCTGGACTCCAGAATTGTAAGTAATAAATTGGGCTGTTTTAAGTCACTAAGCATATGGTTGTCTGCTACAGAAGCATCAGGGGGTCAACACAAAAGAGCAACCCACTTGGTCATCATATGGTGATGACCCCACGTTCATTGTTCATTGTGGAGAAAACGTGCATGACAATTGCAAAGTGTGCTTTGTGGATTGTGGATGTGGGGTGAGAGCACAAGAGTCTTAATGTGAAGAATTGATTCTTTGCATAGTAGAAAGGATTTGGTATGATAGTACAATCATTTTCAAAGGGAGATAGACAACACAGACAACACAGTAGTGCCTAAATTCTTGAATTTAGATCCAACATGGATTGTACCTGCCAAGCAAAGTTATGGCTTATTTTCTTCACCTGTGAAATGAGAATGACTCTTTCATAACACCATCCTGAAGATTAACACAGGTTTATGCTTACTAAGTATATATTTTTAGCATCATGATGATGCTTTTACTCATTTTAGATATTTTAAAGATGCATAAAGGTTTAGTGAAGTATGTATATAGATATCCATCTCTCTGATTGTTTTCTTAATGTTATTCAAAAATGCATCCAGAAGATCTTATCTTCCATGTGGCAGCCAAAGGACAAACCAGTCTGTGTATGGAATGCAGACTCAGCCACTTTGGGGTATTTGGGGATCTCCCTTCTTCCCCTGACACACAGCCAGTGATCTCATGCTGAGGACTGAGGCCTCCCTCCACCTCTGCACCATACAAGTGGCGTGTTTGCTCAGTTTTCCTGTGGTCTCCCATTCCATTCAGGCCTTTCATTTACAAAGACAAACATATACGCCTTTTACATAGCTCTCCCTGAGAGCAAGTGCCAGATTGTTCCTTCCATAGGATCCTGGGAACTGTGGTTTAGTTTCTTGACCAAATATCAATGTTTGCTCTGTTTATAAGTGTCTGGTGAGCCAAAGTGGCACAGATGCTTCAGGGAGGCTTGCTGTGCTGATCCCCAGGGGAAAATCCCCAGAGCCAGTCTCTCTGGCAGCACAGTCCTGGTGTGCTGACCGACTTGTTTGCTGATTAAATTCTTAACCCATACCTATTAGGGGCTTACGTCAGTTTTGCACCTTTGATCCTTAATTTTGCAGCGCTTTGGTTCTCAATTTATTTTTTTTTTTCAGTAAACTGCATAAATGACTCATCAGCAGGAAGTGTGGAGAGATAGTCAACTTAACTGAAAACACAAATAAACACCTCTCTTTTGTGGGGAGAGTTTGCTTAAAGTGGAAAGAACCTTGGGAGAATAGGTGGTAGTTAGCAGCTTCAAATCATGGGCTTTCTCTAAGGTTCTCATACTAGCTCCAGGAGCATAAGGCCAGCTACTAGGGAGAAATGTGCATGTGGGGAACTCAGAATTGTTGGCTCAGAATGGAGTCTCTTCAGTAGGACTGTAAGTGATTTTTAAAGTTATCTGACAAATGCGTGTGTGTGTGTGTGTGTGTGTGTGTGTGTGTGTGTTCTCTAATCCCTACAATTTATCTTTCTCCTCACTCATCTGACCAATGCCATGGCCTCATAAAAACAGAGGTTGATTTCTCTTGCTCATTAAACAGTCAATAATAGCGATCACTATGAAACATACCAGTAAAACAGAATTATAATTAACAGTTAGATGGAATCATTATGAATGGGTACAGTCTTATGGATGTGAAAACTTCTTTCTTTGATTTATAAGATCCACATGCCATTTGATTCTGAAATTTTCCTAATTTCTATGTAAGCAGCTTTGTTAGCATGGTAATCATGGGGAGTGGTTACAAGAACCTTGAGTTCTTAGCCAACATGAAAGAGACAAAATGGCAGTGGCAATGAAAGCGTTGCATAGAGTGCCTTTTCTCTCTCTCTCTCTCTCTCTCTCTCTGGTACTGGGTATTGAACACAGGACCCTGCGCTTGCCAGGCAAGAACTTATTCTACTAAGCTATCTCCCCAGGCCCCATATTTTCTATCTGGACTAAATCCAAGTTTCAAAGTTCAGGGGGGCCCTAGTACTCTGGAGACTTGATTTCCTGACTCCTGCGAGTTATAAATGTCTCTCTCCCTTTGTTCAGGCCTGGTGACAAGTTCCTTCAGCTCTTGACCCCTTCCTCCTTGCAAGTGCCCGGGGTGGGTATTGCCCCATTTTTCCTACCCTGAGCTGTCCTGAGAATTTGCTGTGACGACATGACAGAGGCAAGAAGCCTGACTCTAAGGTTTCTCTTCATTAGTCTTTTCTGTTTCCTATAGAAAATATAAATCTCTACCTTTCTTACTGGAAATCCAGAAACCTGGAAAATTAAAGATAAAAGTCAGGACTACACATTATCAAGTCACAATGGTTTTGATGGTTGATGGTTTTCAGTAAGTGGAAAGATTAGTTCTTATGTTTTAAAATTTTATGAATTTGGGAAAATGACTTAATACCTGTGCTTTGTGTGTGACATGCATTGCATGTTTTGACCTCCTAGACAGCTGTTTTCATCTGTACATAACATATGTGAATTATTTCAGCAATGAGATTTTTGCTTTGGAATCTTGTACTAGAAGGAAGGCCCATTATATATCAATCATTATCTGTCTTTTCTGTAATAAGAGTTTGGACAGACTTATTCTAGTTAAGCCATAAGTGTTGATGTGTGAACTTGTTTGGATTAAAGAACTTGTCTATCAAAAAATTTAAAGAATTTATGTTTACTCATAAAGATATGGAATCTTTATAATTATGATTAGCATCACTTAACAGTAATATACAAAAATTGGTTTAAGCCAGAGAAAATGCCAAGACCCTTACTGCCAACTCTAAAGAACTTGGTTAAGCTTCAAAATACCAGGATGCAATGTCTTTAATACCAGCTCCACACAATTAAGTTTCAGGGAAAAAACAATAGATTCTTCTTTCTCCAACTATGGGAATTCTGACTCAGGTTGGGCCTGAAGAACTGGGAGGTTTCCTGAAAGCCCTGTGGGAGGTTGAGCAGCAGACATCTTTGTACTTTGATATGACACTTTACTTTGATAATGACCTTGAAATGGCTCCACATATTGATATCCCTTCTAACATATTTTCAAATTTATAGATTCAGATCTCTGGTTTTGAGATAATACGATTATTCTACTCCTATAATGATAGTGGCTCTTACTTATTTAGGGGTGACTACCCCCTAGGCCCAAATTCTAAGTGCTGTACAATTATTGTCTCACTTTCTCCTCATATTATATTCAGGAAATAGGTATTTATGTTTGCCTTAGTCCACAGATGTGAAAATGGAGGAAAAAGTCACTTACTGAAGGCTGTGTAGCTGGTGTGGGTGGTCGGGGTTGGACCAGAATCACCCTTTCTGTACAGCGTAGCAAAGGAGCCCTGGGGACAGAGCCCACACACCCATAGCTGCGTTTCCTTTGGGATCCACTCCTAGTAGAGGGCCAGGCCCACTCATCTTCCCGAGGGGAATTGCCTCTCTTTGTGCATAGCACCCTTTATCCTCTAATCTTTCTTTTTTTCTTTTTGAAGTTTCAGTTTTATTGAAGCATTTTTCAGTTTCTTGTTTTATTAGTATATGTTTGCAATGTAGAATAATGTTATTTATCTTGGGGAACTGATACATATACATGTCACACCTTAGTCATTTTGGTCATTATTGACATTTCTTTCCTGACTCCTCTCATAGCAGTTATTATTATTATTGTTATTATTGCTGAGCCAGGGATTGGGCTCAGGCCCTTGCACTTGCCAGGCAAGCACTTATTCTACTATCTCCCTGGCCCCGTAGCAGTAATTACTGAGGAGTTTTCCATTTATTGTCTGTCTCCTCTACTTATAAGCTTCTTGAGTTATTATATGGATGGTTATTATATGGATCAGTGCTGAATCCCCAAGCCCTATCGCCTCATAGTTGGTAGATATAAAATAAATGTTTGCTGATCAAATGACTCTCTTTCTATAAAGATTTATGATATCTGGGCAGCATTTGTCCAGGCATCCTTAGAAAGTTAGTAAACTTATTTCTTTTCAAAACCTTTCTTTAACCTCAAAGATTAAAGTCCTTTTTCAGTATCATCAGAAACTCAAAATTTGGATAAAGCTCATTATGGACCATGGGTGAGAATGAATTTGCTCTTTGGGGCAATAGCCATCACATATTCTTGTACATATTTTCATTTTATTAAGTGAAATAAGGACAATGGTTAAAGTCTCAGAGGCCCAAGCCAGTTGCCCTGGATTAGAAATCTCACCCTGTCATTTAACAGCTCAGAGACAAATGGCATGTTAAGAATTCAGTGTGCCTCAATTCCCTTGTTCATCAAGTGCATATAATGGTAG
The DNA here is from genome assembly GCA_002564305.1 of Octomys mimax. Taxonomy (NCBI): domain Eukaryota; kingdom Metazoa; phylum Chordata; class Mammalia; order Rodentia; family Octodontidae; genus Octomys; species Octomys mimax. Next base: position 6,042 of record NDGM011096017.1, on the reverse strand, counting down.
GACCTACTTTATAGGGGTACTTGTGGGAAATAAATGAGTTAATGTATATAAAGATTCCATTGTGCTGCCCAGCACAAAGTAACTGTTTTCTAAGTACTGACTATAATCATATTTCTACAGTATTCCTATTTTATGGTCTCACTTCTATTTATCTATTTTTATATAACAAGTTTATCATTGCTAGATACTTTCTCATTATATATTTCATCCTACCTAGTGGAATTTATTTTTTATAATTAAGTTTATCAGTACAATTTAGATATACATAATGATCACAGTCATCATAGGGAATTTGTACCTGTGTCTGCTGTGTTTAGTTGCTCCTTTTTTCCTCATTCCCCTCACCTTTCTTCAACCCCTTTTCTCCTTTATTTATAAGGCTTTGTTTTCAATTGACCCATTTTTTTTTTTCTCAGTCCCCCAATTCCACTTTCCTTTTGAACAATTACTTCCTCTTTCACAATACCTATTATACACTTTGGTTCTTTTTTACGCTTTCAGTTTCTCACACTAGAGAGACAATTTACACATGTGTGTCTGATTTATTTCACTTAAAAGTAGGGTCTAAAGGTCAATCCATTTAGTTATAAATGTCTTAGAGTGTTCTAGATATTAGTACTTTGACTGAAGAACAACTAGCTAAGATTTTCCCTTCTCTGTTGATGGTCTTTTCACTCGACTTCTTTTGCTGTGTAAAGCTTTTTAATAAGATGAGAACCCAGTTGTTGGATATTTGCAGTGTTTTCTGTGCAGTTTTTGTCTATGAAGTCTCTGCCTACACCTCTGTCTTCAACAGCTCTACTTATTATGCTTTCCAGCAGTTTTAGTGTTCCTATTTTAATATTCCAATGTTTTATCTATTTTGACTTTTAAAAAAATATTTTAAAGAGTAAAAACAAATAGCAGAAACAAAGACAGAAACAGAGTAACAAGCAATAGTACAAATGGTACAGAATTTCAAAACAAGAATAAAAATGTAACAATAGTTGTATTACATATTTTTATCTTCAATCTCTTGTTCATATTAGTAGATATAGGTATGCATAACTGGTCAAATAAACATTAATGCTTACTTTCAGTAAACCTTCATTTTTTGTCCTTTTTACTTTATTTTTTAAAAATTTATTTTAAAGGGAGCATACTAGTTGATAAGACAATAAATATGGCACACATCTAGAAGAACAAAATGAGAGGTATTAAACTGTGGTTTTTGCATTGCACTTTGCTGTCTTCAATGTAGTTGCTCAGATTATAGATAACAGCATATAGAATTAGTCAAAGCGAAAATTTTAAACACTAACTGCTACTTTCAGAAGCAGTTGATGGAAATGAATACTACAATCATCTTAGCTATCCTGAATGATTTTAAGGAAACTTGCATGTTTTCCCACTTACGTTTTTCCTATCATTTTTCCCTTTCCCTCACCTTTATTGCTTATTCCTTATGTTCAGTTTGTTTCCATTTTACTATATCTATTACTCCTTTCAGATTTTATTTATTCTTTCAGGTTCTTACTCTAGGGAGACAATATGATATTTACACATGTGGGTCTGATTTATTCTATTTTGACTTCCGTGCACAGTATCCATTAAAATTTGTTTTATATAGGTGGGGCACCCTGTATTTGGTGCCTATGTATTTATGGTGGCTATCTCCTCTTCTTGTAGTTTTTCATTAACAAATATGTGGTGTTCTTTTTTATCTCTTTCAATCAGTCTTGCTTTGATGTTCATATTGTCTGTGAATTCAATAGCTTACCTCTGTTTTTTTCTGGGTTTCAGTTGCACAGGGCATTGTTTTCCATCCTTTGAATTTCAGTCTATGAATTTCTTTTTAGTTAAATGTGTTTCTTGGGTGCAGCAAATTGTTGGATCTTGTTTCTTGGATTCTGACCACCTATTTATTTTGAATGGTGAACTTAGATAATTTACATTGATGGTTGTAACTGCCTTGTCTTCATCATATAATTTTTCTGTTAATGGTTTCCTGTTTTTCCTCTCTGTTTAATTATTTCCCTTGCTTGATGCCTTCTTCCTATTTGAAATTGTGAGCTTTGTTTTTCTCTTTCTAGGCTATCTTTTAAAACTCTTTTTAGGGCTGGTTTTGTTGTCATAAATTTCTTTACTTGTCCTTTTTCATGGAAGTATTTTATTTTTCCATGAGTCCTGAAAGATAATTTTTCACAATACAGCAATCTGGATTGGAAGTTGTTTTCTTTCAGGTCTTTAAATACTCCAAGCTCTACTTGAGTTTAAGGTTTGTGTTGAGAAGCCCGCTGTGATTCTGATGGGATTCCCTTTATAGGTGATTTTTTTTTCCTCTTACACGTTTTAATCTTTGTTATTGTGCTGAATTTCTAGAATTTTGATTATTATGTGCTTTTTTTGTATTTTAGGGAAGGGTCTACAGGATGTGCAGGGTCTCTTTACTAGATCGGGTTTGTAGTGATACTCCTGCTTACAGCCTCCGAAGAGCTGGGATTACAGGTTCACGCCACCATGCCCAATCTCAATTGCCATCTCAGTGCTCCCCAGGGGCAGGGCTGACACAGCAGGGCCAGTGATCAAACCCCTGGCTCCTGCGCCTACTTGCAGGCACTTTAATCTACTGAGCTATTTGGCTGGCCCTATTATGTGCTTTGATGTAGATATATTTGGGTCATAACTAATTGAATTTATGTATGTCTCACTTATCTGTATGTCAAATTCTTTTCCATGATTCAGAAATTTTGTATTATTTCTCTGAACAGAGATGTCATTTGTGCTGACCCCTGAATTTTTGTTGACTTCAATCAGTTTATGTTGTTCTTTGCATTTTCTTGGAGTGTTGGATTGTTTTTCATGACCCCTTGCTATTTTTAAGAAAACTTTCTTTTTTGATCACTATCCATTGTCCTGTGTTCTAGGTCTGATATTTTATCTTCACTTAGAGTTTAATTTTTAAAGCAGTTTTATATTCATAGCAGAGTTCAGAGAAAGTTACAAAGGTTTCCTGCATGACCACTTTCCCCACACAGGAACCCTACCACCACTGATTATCAACCCCTCCCACCAGAGCTGTCCCTTTGTTACAACTGACAGCCTACAGTGCAACATCATAACTACCCAGAGCCCAGCATTTACTTTAGAGCTCGCTTTTGCTGCTGTGTATTCTGTGGGTTTGGACTAACATCTAATGATGTGTGTCCCCCATTACTGTGTCATACAGAGTAGCTCCAATGTCTTACAAGCCTGTGCTTCACCCTTTTATCCCTCACTCTGCCAGGCCCTGACAACCATGTATCATTCCCTGTCCTTTTTCAGAATTTTGCAGTAGGTAGGCTTTTCTGACTGGCTTCTTTCACTTATGAATATTTTTTAAATTTACTTTCTGGTTTTTATGGGCTGTTAGATCATATTTTCTGACCTATTATACTTTGTTTAGTCATTTTCCATTTATTCTTTCAGTAAATAGTTTTGATTATGTTTTACTGAGTCAAGAACATAAGAATACCTGAATTGCTTCTTAAAAACACTCAAAAATTGTCAGCCTAGCTCAGTTGGTAAATATATATTTTTTTCTTTTCTTTGTAGTTACAGACATATTTCTTGTTCTGTTTCACTGGCAGGAAGCCTTAAGAAGCCTCACCAATATATTTTCCATAATTTATTTCATAGATAATTTTATTTTTTTCCCAGTACTCTTAAAATAAGTGTGTGTGTGTGTGTGTGTGTGTGTGTGTGTGTGTACCTGTATATTTATAGATAAAGGAATTTCTATATTCTTTTTTTTTTGTATTTGGTACAGGATCTACAGGGTCTCACTATACAGATCAGAATTGTAGCTATTGTCCTATCTTCAGCCTCCCAAGCTCTGGGATATAGGCATGGGCCACCACACCCAGACTCAATTGCCATCTCAGCCTGCCATGGAGTGGTGCTGGCACAGCACACCAGGGATCAAACCCCAGCTGCTGTGCTCTCCCTAAGCAGGTGCTTTAGTCTTAGATAAAGGGATTTTGTCCTTCCTTCATTTTCTTTCTTCTTTCCAATAAAGCTCTCTTTCTTTCTTTCTTGCTTGCTTTTTAAATCTTTTATTTATTTATTACAGGGTCTCACTGTGCAACCAGACTCGTAATAATCCTCTTGTCTCAGTTTACCCAGTGCTAGGATTACAGACATGTGCCACCATGCCCAGTTTCAGTGGTCAGCACGGCATGGAGCCAGTGTGGCATGTGGCACCAGGGATCAAACCCAGGTCCTTGTGCTTGCCAGGAAAGTGCTTGGACCATTGAGCTATCGCCACGACTCCAAAACAAATCTTCCTTGAACATATGTTAAGTGTCATTTTCTCAGTGGGTCCTTGGGCATGACAACATTAAGTCTGCCAAGTACCCTCTTTCTGAAGAACTTAGAGTCTACTTGGACATAGATGTTTTATGGTAAAAAGAAGTAAGTTAATTTCCAGGAGTTAAAATTTATGTATTAACCAAAAATGATTAAATACACTAATAGGTAGAATGGCTGAATTTTCACTTGACTGAGCACAAACATTTCTGANGTCTATCTTGTTTTTCTGTGTCTTTCCTTAGATTCTGTGTGACTCTATATTTTCACTAGTATACTTTCTTCCACTTTGTTCTCTCTGGGATGTGACAGTTTCTAGAAGCTGGTCAGTTCATTGCACCTGGCGGTGAGGCTGGCCTGGCATGTGGTTCCAGGGAGCGAATCCTAGACCTTGTGCTTGCCTAAGCAGGTGTTTAATCTGCTGAGCTATCTCACCAGCCCTAAGAACTCAGGTCTAAAACATTCTTGGTGCAACTCTGCTTCCAGGATAATCATGAAAGCTCAGGAAAATGATAAGTCCATGGTAATGCTTGCTGCTGTTGTAAAAGAATTATCTAGATCAGAGGCTGCAAAGTTTTATATGGTGACTTATTACATGTAACTTTTATAATATGTGTAACAAAATACATGAGGCTGCATAGTGTACAAAGGAAAGAGATTTATTTGGCTCAGATCCAAATAGTGCTCTGAAAAAAACCTATGGGCTGTACAACAACATGGTAAAGAAAAAAAAATAGAAAGGGGACCTGCTTCATGGAGAAGGGAGAGAGAGTTCACAGTGAAGTTCAAAAGCAAGAAGCAAGGGAGGCACCAGTTGTTACTCTTTTTATAATAACTAGTACTCTTGGGAATTTCTACTCCTACCTGTCATGATGCAGCCCAATAGATGGCATTAATTCCTTCATTAGACTCAATAGCATAGCTACCTTTTCCTGGGGCCCAACTTGCAAAAGTTCCACCATCTCAATACCACCATCCAAGAACTAAGCCTCTGGCACGTGAATATTGGGGATAACAATATCGACAATGTAGTAGATGGCTGAGGGGCCTGGCAATCAGAGAAGAGTGGGCAGCAGGTAAGGTATAAGACAAAATTCTTTTTCTTTATTTAATTTTTAGTTTAAAGAGGATCAAAAATTTAAAACACAGTAAGAAGGATACAGAATTTCTTTTTTAAAAATCTTTATGTCTAATTTACTTTACTTAACATATTTTGAAGACATCCATTTTTGTACAAATGTTTTAAATTTATCCTTCCTTATAGCAGAGTAGTATTTCATTACACATAGATACATTTTCTTTATGTATTTGTCTGTTGATGGACATATAGACTGTTTCCAAGATTTACCTACTAGGATTTATGCCACTATAAGAATTGGCTCTCTGTAATATGAAGGATTAGCTCTTTGGGGAAGATACCTTGAAGGGGAACAGCTGGATCAAATGGACTTTCTAATTTTAGTTTCTTGGAAAGTCTCCATACTGATTTCCATAATGGTTATACTAGTTTACATTTCCATCAAAAATGTAGCAGGGTTCCATTTCGCCTCGTTGAGCCCAGCATTTGTTATTACTTGGTTTCTTGATGCTTGCCCTTCTTCCTGAAATCTTAGTGTTTTAATTTACATTTCTCTAATAACCATTGATATTGGATTTTTTATGAGCAGAATATACTTATTGAGAGAAAGAAAGCTCCTGTCCCGAGAGAGGGACAGG
>NDGM011096013.1:0-12810 GCA_002564305.1 Octomys mimax | reverse complement strand
TTCCGTGGCAAGCACAAGGGCCTGAGTTCAATCCCCGGTTCTGCAAAAAAAAAAAAAAAAAAACAAACAAACTCATGGTGGTCCTCCCGCCTCAGCTTCCTGAGTGCTGGGATTACAGCTGGTGACCTCTTTCCTACAAGCATACAGCTCAGGTGCTGTAGAACGGGCCCGAGAGGTCAGTAACAGTGTGACAAGTCCAGGACACTGCCAGGGCATGGGTACATGAAGTCAGTGATTTCAATGCAGGGCAGGGAACAAGGACGTCAGAATTAGCTGTGTCTGCACAACAGCAAAGCTGCAGTGTGAGGCTGAGCTCGCGGGGGCCTGGAAGCAAGAGGAGGGCGAGGGACTCGTCTCACTTGAGAGCTGTGCTTTAACATCTCGCTAGAAATCAAGACAATCGCTTTACTTTTAGTCTGACCTAGCGTCCCAGGTAGGAAGGACGTAGGCAGGGAGGATGCTGCTTTTAGATCCATTTGGAATGCTGCCAGGACCCTTTGGGAAGTGGTGCCCAGGAAGCAGAAAAGATGCTCCAGTCCGGGCTCACCGTTCTCTCCTTGTCTTTAATAACAGAGACCATCCAGCAGTAGTGATGACCCGGGCTCGTCTGTCCTGATGGCAGGAGGGAGACAGTCCCCAGCCCAGCAGAACGGTGCTGGTCAGCTGCAGACAGGAGAGCAGTGCATAGCAGTGAGGATGGGAAGCAGAGGTAAGAAATAAGAAGGCTTCCGGGTCCGTAAAATAAGAACACGCAGACAATCGTTTCCACCCAGTCCATCTTACTCAGTGTGTCTGCTGAAAGCAAAGCTGACCTTACAGGATGTGGAGAGCTTGGGCAAGCAGGCTGGAAAGGGATTCTGGGGAGCAGTGCGCCTGGCAGGACAGACGGTGCCATGCAATGCTGAGCACACTTTGCAATCAGCTCTACAAAGGGCATGGGACAGCTCCTTCCCACAACCAAATGTGCAGACAAATGCTACAGGCAAAACAAGTCAAATTCTGTACCCTCAGAGGGAGGTGCCAGACTTACTATTTAAACCACACGTACCTGATACCCAGGAATGGACCGCACAGCCTCCACGATGGCCAGGGACATTAGGTGCTGGACGAATGGAATCCTCTGTCCCAGCTGGGACCGCAGGGGAACGGACAGCAGCACCGTAGAAAGGGCACATCCCAAGGGGCTCAGCCATGCGTTTGGCCCCCGCCCTGGAAGACAGGCCGGTTAGCTAAGTGCTGCCTCCCATAAGGAAATCTTAGCTTCCCTTCCCCTCGCGAGAGCCGCGCACACGGGGGCCTAGCACATGCCTGGATGTCCTGTGTTACTCAACAAAAGAAAGACACTCATAATGGTCAGATAAGCTGCTGAAAATGTTTCCAATCCTTAGCACAATGCCCTGCCTCAGTGAGCACATCATTTATGCTTGGATAGCTAATGCAGAGCAGTGTCTGAACAGTGCCCTGGGTTTCGTCCTGACCAGACGGGCAAGTGAGACCAGAGATCAAGGGCCTTGGGAAAAACCCACACTGACCCCTGGGAAGTGTTGGAAGCCACTTTTCAATCCTTGTCGTTGCAATATTTGCACAATCCAGGGAATATACTAAAAGCCAGAGCTATATGCTTTCCATGGGGGGCACTGGTCTATGAATTTCATCTTAGTAAAGTCATTTTAAAAGCTGATCCCTGGCTCTAACTCTCAGACTTGTTGACTTCTTCAAACTGAGGTTGAAAAGTCAAGTCATCTAAGTGAGAAATACTGTTAGCTAAAATTCTTCTAGAATGCTTTTTTAAAAATCCGTCATATTGAGTCATATAGATTTGATAAATAAATTTTCTTCTTTTTGAGTTATACTCAAGAGAAAGGGGCAGAAAGGCAGAAAATCTCTTCTCTCCCAGTTCTCACCTCTTCTGGGTACCACAGGGCTATGAAGGGCAGGGACCAGGGAACTGCTCCCAGCTTTGGAGGACTCTGACAGGCAGCTGGAGGAAGGTGACGGCCCCTGCTTCTCTGCGGTCACCGTGGGAAGGGCACTGAGTGATGTCCACCCGTGCAAGTCCCAGGGCTAGCTGGGAGGTGACTGGCGAGAGAGAAGCCCCTCCCTGTGACATTGCCTACAGACACAGGTATGCTCTAGACCTCATGGAGCACCTTCAAGAAAACAAACGTGTCCGGGATGTGTTGATTCACACACCACAAGGACAGATCCCTGGAGAGCAAAGCTGTCCCTGCCAACATCAAGAGATTATGCGACACTGCAGTTTGAAAAAATGACTTGACTCCATGCAGGCTAAACCTTTGTGTGCAGCCTACTTCCTTCTCGCCCCATTTCCAGTGAGTACGAACACAGAGCAGTCTCTGATTTGAGTTGTCTCAGCAATCAGCACACACAACCCACAACCTCTCCGGCCACTAGAATCACAGATTTTGGAAAAGAAAAATAACAGCAAGGATAACAAAAGAGGACTGACCTTTGCCCTGAGTCTGCCGGACTGCGATGGCTATTAAACCCATTTCCTGTGGCATCTCAAACATCAACCTGCAAATGGTGGGAAAACTGGTCAGCTAGAACAAGACAGCAGCCGGGCCCAGAGCACAGACTAAGTGAGGCAGGGCTGTGCGTGGGTGGCCCGGCAAGGGCCACCTTTAGGATCTGTACAATCTGTAGAGACATACAGCAGTGGGGAGGTCATCTTCCTTCCAGCTTCTTTTTCTCCTAAGACAGAGTCTCACTCATCATTCGGGCTGGCCTTGAACTCACCAGATAGCCCAGTCTGGACTTCTACTTAACAGTAATCCTCCTGCCTCAGCCTCCTGAATGCTAGGATACAGGCACCACCAGCCATGCCCGGCTTCCTTCTAGTATCTTTGAGATGAATGATGGAGAAAAAAGAATTAAGACAATGCCACTGACCAGACGGGAAGGAAGGGTGAGCTTGTGGAGTGGCTCTTCAGTTTAAGACTTGGCTCTGTTTTTTTTTTTTTTTTTNGAGGATCTGATCAAGCTTTTTCCTTCCTGTCTGATGTGTGTGCCTTCTTCAAGGGACAAATCCCAACATTTGTTTTTACTTAAGGTGTGTTTCTGTTGGAACACCGGTACACAATCGCAACAGAAGTTTCTGATTATTCAGAAAAACCAATATGGTGGCTATAAAGCCGTTTAAAAGATACACTATCCCCTGAGAACTAATTATGTTTTAACTACAGTAAATAAATCTACACCTTCTGAGAACTCAAGAGAACCCTGGATCATTTTAGGCTTCAGTTCTGCTTTTAAAATGGTTTCATGTAAAAGAATACAAACCTCTCTTTTGGGGATAGGGAGAAAAGTATACTAATCTCCCCCTAACAAGTCAAAATTAGCTGGGCTTTCCCCCCTAAAATGAAAAGACAGACAAAGATAGAGAGAGAGAGAGACAGAGAGAGAGAGAGAGAGAGAGAGAGAGACAGAGACAGAGAGAGACAGGCAAAAATCCCTCACTCTGAGAATTTTCTCTGAGAAACTCGCTGCTCCATATTTTAAGGCTGTGGCAGGAGTTTCCTCCTCCTGGTGGTACCAGCATAGCCTATATCTGGGTAGGGTATATCCAGCAGCACCAGCCAGGCCTGCTCACCAGTGGCGGCATTGAGGGTCTCTTCGCAGTATATGCCTTGGGGGAGCAGAAGGGCAGGGCTGGGCAAGAGCTGGTGCTTGGACTTAGTGTGAAGTTTCTAATAATCAGCCTGGAGGGGTCCACAACACCCTGGCAGAAAACAGGGGTTCTAAAAAAAGAAAGCTGGCGCTTTGAGTTCTCATCTCTCCTCTGGGCTAAAGGAACTGGGTGGAACTTTACTCACGGCTGGCACTCAGAAGAAAAAAGTCTTCCACAGAAAAGCAAAGCAGCACACAGCACCCCTCCAGTCACCCCCATGCAGAACACTTGGAGAGGCCCACTGCCCAGTGCACCCGGCCCAGGGTAAGAGGAGCCCAAGGCCGGAGACCCCAGGTCCTGTGGGCAGGGCTTGCCGGTCCCCAGCTCCTCCCAGGCAGGCACAGGGCACCCGGTGCGAGCCCCGCGTGTGCCAGTCCACTTCCATCCATGAAATACAGCCCCACAGGTATTTCTCTTGGACACCGTCAATAACCCATTGACAGTGAGTGTGCCCATGCAGCCCGAGCTCCAAGTATAAAGCGTCTTTTTCTCGTGTTGGGCCAGCAGGAAACCCTTAGAAGGACTCCTTGTCCACACAGGGAATTAACATTATCTTCCAGAATCTCTGCTTTCTATCAGGTTGGACCACCTTCACCTGGGTTCCTGAGGCCTGGGCTTGGGGAGACCAGCTGGGAGAGGGGGTCAGCACACTGTGCCCACAGCAGCGCTCTGGGTGACAAGCACTCTCCGAGCTCTCTAAATAAACATGTGCACAGTAGACAGTCGAATGCTCCAGCCAGCCACGGTGATAGTGGAAGGGGTGGGGGGCACAGGAAAAGGGGGGTGCAGAAACCAAACCCAGACTTCTAGAACAAAAAGAAATGATTAAGGGAACATATGCACTAAACTGCTAGAGGTTTGGCAGCAGTTAACAGGGCATATTAATGAGAGGAGTGAGTCTGTGTTGCTGAAGGCCAAGAGGAAATCTGTGAGGAGGGAGACAACGGGGGAAGGAGCTAATGCGTAGCTTGAGACAACTGGAGGCCGCCAGATTTATTTGTGCTATCGGAGATAACTCTGGGGCCAAACCACACAGCTCATGGTCAACAAAGACGCCATTTAGGAAGCCGCCCGTCTTGCATTTCTGAAAATGAAGCTGCTGCAGTTTGCTTTAGCAGAAGAAAGAAACCATAAATGCATTTCCATCCTTCCTCGATGATGCCCTTACAAAAGGAAAAGGGGAGAAGGAAGGGTTATGAGAGGATTACCTCCCAGCCTCTGTGCGCTTTCTCTCCTGGCTGGCAAAGGCTGTGGAATAAAAGGCTTCTCTAAGTGCTCCCGAAGGGTACTCAAGGAAAGCCTCTGTCTGCACTGTGGTACTTCCAGAGCCCCATGGGGTCACTGTGCAAACCAGCAGCTCCCTGGGTGAGTACTTTGTTTCCTAAGGACAGCCCTGCCTTTGGTTCGGCGGGGAGGCGGGGGGGGGGGCTGCCTAAGAGCACCTTGGTTTTCAGAAGGCCATTAAGATGCCTTTTTGATAATTCAGACTAATCCAGAAGACTGGCCACGAGGAACCAGTAAAAACTCTGGATGAGCAAAAATTTAAACTCACACCCAGTCCATCCACTCTGGGGATCTGAACTCAAATGGCCCACATTTACCACTGTACTATAAAAGCAGAAACTTGGAAATGACCTAATGGCTCACGAGGGGAACAGTTCCCTGAATTATGGGACATGAAGTCAGTGGAATAATCTGAACCATTAAAAATGACAGCTATGAACACTACATAGCAATGTGGAAGAAATGAATACCATAAAAATGTTACACAGAGGGCTGGGGAGATAGCTTGGTGGTCTAAGTGTCTGCCTGGCAAGTGCAAGAACCTGGGTTTTTTTGTTTGTTTGTTTGTTTTTGCAGGACCAGGGTTTGAACTTGGGACCCTGTGCTTGCCAGACAAGCATTTATTCTACTGAGCTATCTCCCCGGCCCCAAGGACCTGGGTTTGATCCCCAGTACTGCATGCTTTGCCAGTGCCAGAACCCTGCGTGATGGTGCACATCTGTGATCCCGGTACTGGGGAGGCTGAGACAGGAGGGTCACTATGAGTCTGAACTGCATAGCGAGACCCTGTAATAAATAAATGAAAGATTAAAAAGAAATTATAAAGAAAAAATAATAAGAGGATTTGCAGGATGAAAATGATTAAGATGCAATATGTATATGTGCCAATTCCCCAAGACAGATATAATTATGCATCGCATAGTAATAAAAACATAAAAATTAAAATTAAAAGGGATACAGAAATTTTGAAAATGAAGGTCTTGATGTAAAAAGGAATAAATTACCCAGTTGCTGCCATAAAATAAATATCATAAAAAGAATACATAACAGCAATCTGCAACATGCATTTTATTATAAACAGTGAACAAGAGCCTGTCTGCTAGAAACTAGTAAGCAGAAACTCCTCAAGCCAGTCCGTTCAAATGAACAACGACCTTAAACATCGTACACGTCTCACCAGTGACTGCACTTCCAGAATTGAATCCCGAAGAGGATTCAGACAAGGCAACGGAGCAACTCTAGAGCACAGCTATTCACAGCAGGTTATGACACACTGAGACATCAGGAACAAGCCACACGGTGCATGATAAAGGAAACAAAACAGTCACAGCATCACCAAGTGTCTGGTCACGTGGGCCTGCCTCTGGCTAGTACCATGTGAAGTCATAGGATGCGCAATCCTAAACATAGCATGATTGCAATGATCATCTAAAATATACTTTTTAAACTGTTAGGAAATACCCCCAAATGCAGAAAACAAGTCACCTAGGCAAGTCTTTCTTCTCACTAAAAATCTATGTTCTTCTAGCGTTCTTCTCCAATAAAAAATTACACATAGACATATTCTTAAAAATAAATTCCAAAAAATAAAAATAAAAAATAAAAATAAATTCCAGATGATTTACACATTTTTATTAAAATGATGCTTTAGATGTATAGTGACAGACATTTTCATGCTTAAGTTTTGTATGATGTGTATTTAGAGACAAATGCAAGACACACAGCAATAGTAGTTATGCACCCAAAGGTGGTAAGAGAATTACATAAGGATTTGTATTTGTTATTCTATATAATTTTGGGGTGGTAAGCATTCAAGCAACTTTTATTTCTCTTTTTTATGCTTTTTCTGAAATATCCAACATTTCTACAATTGCACTGCACTTCTAGTTAGAAAAAAATGCTATTAAAAAAGATTTATTTAAGACCAACTTTATTTTATTTTATTTTATTTTTATTTTTAGGGAAGTGTCTACAGGGTGTTCAGGGTCTCACTACTAGATTGGACTCGTAGTGATCCACCTGTTTACAGCCTCCCAAGAGCTGGGATTACAGGCGCACGCCACCACGCCCAGTCTCAATCGCCGTCTCAGCACTCTCCAGGGGCAGGACCAGCACAACAGTCCCAGGGATTAAACCCTGGCCTCTGTACCTGCTTGCAGGCACTTTAATCCACTGAGCTATTTGACCAGTCCTAGCCCGACATGTCTAGGTAGGTTAGGTCTCACTCACTAGCTAGCATGTTGGTGAAGTAAGTTCCTTCTGTCCAGAGATCACAGACCTGCGGTGACAGGGCGGCCCACAGCCTGTAGGACACACACATGGTCACAGCTGCCTGGCATTGGTTCCTGCACAAGGGCAGCAGGCTGAGTCAGGGTAAAGCCATACAGGGGCCCCTGGGGAACAGGACCCCTACTGTGCTCTTTACAAGCTCCTGGGCAGCTTTCTCCTGGGGAAGGACCATCCCAGGCTCCACGGCACATGGAGGCATCCTGCTCCCAGGTGCTGCAGCTGGGGCATCCTTGGCATGCTTCCTGGGCCAGTGGACTGGGGGGTGGACTTCAACTCTAGGTGCTTCTGGCTCCTGGGAGTACAACCCGGCACCAAGCAGTACTTTTCTTTGTTGGGTTTTCCCCATTCATTCCTCTTTCTCAGCCTTCAGGGACACACGTGCAGGCATCCTTGGAGTCTCCTCTGAATGAAAAGAACAGAGGACGGGGAAGGCTCCAGGAGGAGGACAGACCAGGGGGCCCAGGCAGTTACACACTAAGGTTTACCGCTCTGCCTGCGCCTTACACAATTTCCTGGGAGATGGGGTCTCCCTGGTCACAACCCTGTGGGCCTGTGTAGCTGGAAGCAATGATGGTGACCCTCAGTGGTAACACACAGCCCGCTGCAGCCCACGTGCCTGGGTTGCTGTCACTGGCTGGAAGGAAAGGGTGGTGAGCTACATCCCAAGCAATTCTCTTAAAGTATGTTCCATCGTGAAGCCAATCGCTACACCTGCATAGCATGTCTTAAGAATTTAAAAAGCTAAAATATCAAGATTTTTGCTTTGCGTTAAGGTCTCACTGGAATGGTGTACTTTTTCTGGTTTTGTTTTTGACTAAAAGCTAACTTCTAGACAGGTGTACAAGCTTTGCTTTTGAAAGAAAACGGATAGTGGTTTCTGCTATGTACACTGACACCTCACAATGATCTTCATGGCTCTTTTCATTGCTGAGACAAAATACCGACACCCACAAGTTAAGGTTTATTAAGCTATTTAGCTCACAGATTGCAGAGATCTCAGCCCCTAATTAGCTGGCTCCAAGGCAGGGTGGTGCATGGCAGAGGGGCACGGCAGAGGGGAAACAGTTCATGGCGGCCAGCAGGTAGCACAACAATCCAAGGGCCGCAGTGGTACCTTCCTGCCCTTTTCTTATCCAGGCTCCTGGGGCAGACAGCATTCACCTCACACCCTTAATCCTAGTACCCATGAGCCTAGCACTGCACTGTGAATCAATCCAAGCATCACATGCTCCAAATCCAGCCACTTCTGAGAAAGCCCCACCTATGACTGCATGAGGCTATGGGGGGACATCTAGACACAGCCATTATACATAGTAACAAAAATAAAAATGTTTTAAACCCACCACCATGTAAATGGAGGCAGGCCTGTGCCAGACACCAACACAAATTTTAGGATGGTACTGGCCTGATTTCTGACCTGGTGTCCCTAGGGACACCATACTGTCCTGCAACCCGAGGTTCCAAGGACTCTGCAAACATCCTGGTAGACAGATGCAGACAGGAACCAGAGACCTGGCTCACAGCCTGGTGCTGATCTGATCTAACATGTATGTGGGACCCCATCCCTCAGTCTTCAGTCACCCATCAGGTGGAGTGTTTTCCACAGTTCCGTGCAGAGATGTGATGGGCCATATACCTCGGGCTATCATGCAGGCCTGAGGACTTCTTGCTGCCAGGAAATAAGAAACCGTGCTGCTACCTCCTTCTTTGGAGAATACAAAGGGTGGAGGAGAAGGAAGGAACAGAACAGTGGGGACAGCAGGTGTTGCAGGAGTCTATGGAAATCCCAAGGGCCATTCCTCTCCTCTCAATCACCCCTAACCTGTGTAGCCTTACACCACAGGGCTCTCTATCTTGCCTAAGAAATTTAAGGCAGTGCTAAGGATTGGGGATGTTAACTCTTTGTGCTTTTACACTCTCTGAACCTACTCAGCAAAGCTGGGTGAACTGGTTCTGTGGTTGACTTTCACATGTCAGTTACCACATGGGCCAGTGATGACAGAATCCCTTAGTTTTGTCCATGGACTCTTCTACTACATTCTGGGTTTGACATTTAAAGCCCCAACGGCCTTGCACCAAACCAACCTTTGGCATGCTTCAGATCAGAACCCCTTCCTCTTAGTGTGTAGCATGTATTTCATTTAGAGAGAAACTGGGAATTTGGGTTATCCAAGGACAGAGACCCTTCCTTATGGTGTTTCTCAGAAACAAGACCCCTCCCCGACTTGGGCAGAAGGGTGCTTACAGGGTGGCCCCATTCATGACCTGCTTAACTTTCCTAGTGTTTGCGCGCCAATCCTTGTCAGCTCTCATCTTCCCCATCTCCACCCGCTCAACAGTACTCTCAGCCCTGCTGAGTCATTTCACTGCTTTAGGAAAGGAGTTCTCTGGGTTCTGGAGATCAAACTTTATCAGTGTGGATCTGTATTTTCTTACTGTCAACAGTGGATGTCTGGACACCAAGAACCACCCAGCTCTGACTGCTACCATCACAGATCTCACAGACGGACCAGGAAGTAGGGAGGTTGAGACAGGTCTGGCACCTGCAGCTACCTCTGTGGCCACACCCTCATGGCAGTACTGACCCTAGATTCTCATCTCTGCTGATGAGCCTTAACTACACAGCAGACTGGGAGCTGGACTCTACCCTGGCTCATTCCTCCCCTAGCAGGCCATGTGATTTTCCCAACCTCCTCAGCAAAGTAAACGGATAAATGCATCTGTTATCTTAGGTGGAGAATTCACAGGCATCACTGCAGCTACCTAGAAAGAGGACCTGCTTCAGGGACATGCTGTGGTTCTTTCAGAAGGCAGATGCTGATAGGATGCTGACAGAAATCCATGGGGCAAGCCGATGCCTGGAGACTTTTCCTGCAGGCACCAGGTTCACTGGTCACCTGGAAGGATGCTAACTATATGCATTACAAATGGTGGGGCAGATACGTCAGCCCTGTGGCTGGGTCTTACCTAAGCCTCACACAGCTGAGAGGCCCTTCCTTCACAAATGAGGGTGTGTTCTCAGAAAGCAAACCCAATTCTATAACCCTGCACAACCAGAGATCAGAAACTCAGATCACGTTCTGCATGGCACTAAGGCCCAGGCAATATTTTTGTTTGGTAAGTTTTAAACTTTTGTTGAAACACTCCACTCATAACAGATTTGCAAGAATGGTACAAAGAATTCCTTATATGGCCTTTACCCAGCACCCAGATTTACGAAGGATACAGAATCATAGCATTGAAACAGCACTACCATGTGATCCAGGACTCAGCAAAGTTCTTATGTAAAAGGTCAGAGGACACATATTTTAGACTTTGCAGGT
Source organism: Octomys mimax (assembly GCA_002564305.1). Lineage (NCBI taxonomy): Eukaryota > Metazoa > Chordata > Mammalia > Rodentia > Octodontidae > Octomys > Octomys mimax. The sequence continues at coordinate 2,223 of NDGM011096013.1, read as the reverse complement.
GCCAGTGCTTGTGCTGGGGTGACTCAACCCTGTTGTCCAAGACAAAAACAGCCACACCTGGGTTTTGATAAAACTTCATTTGTGGATACAGAAATCTAATTTCATATTCTGTTTGTCTGTCACCACGTAATAGTGGTGTTTTTGTTTGTTTTTTGTTTTTTTTAACGAAGACTATCTTCTAGACTATGCTCAGATTCACATAAAAATTGGGCCAAAAGTACAGAGATCCCACATGCCTCTCCATAGAACAGGGTTTCCTACCTTAATCTCCTGCATTGGTGGGATGTTTCTTGTGATTTCTGGACCAACACTGATGTGTTATTATTATCTATAGTACATTAGGGTTTATACTTTTTGTTGTACATTTTGTGGGTTCTGATGTCATGTACTTACGATTATAGTACACATCACAATGTCACTGTCCTTAAAATCCCCCTCACCAGAGCCTTCCAACTCCTGATCTAATCTATATAGTTTATTCATTTCATTCATTCTCCTAATGTTCCTTAGAGTAAAACAGTTTCCTTGCTGGCCTAGGATCTAATCCAGGATCATTCCTGCATTTAGTTGTATTTTTAGTCCACTTTAACATGGGCCAGTTCTTCAGTCTCATCCTCACCTCACCCTGCTCTGCAGTTCAGACTTATAGTGATCCTCCTGTCTCAGCTTTCCTAGTGCTGAGATTATAGGCATGCACCACCACACCCAATTCTGGGGCCAGCATAGCATGCACTACTGGGGATAGAATTCAGGACCTTGCACTTGCCAGGCAGGCGCTTCTGCTGCTGATCTATCTACCAGTCCCCTGCACCCCCCACCCCGCAACCTTTTTTAAAAATAGTTCTTTAGTTTCATCTATCATGATTTAGAGTTTTTTGGAGAGTGGAGGCTGTTATTTTCTCAAATGGTTCTGAATTTAGATGACTTGGTATCTCCTCATGATGAGACTCAGGTCTGCAGTTTTAGTAATACTGTGGTTTAGATCTAAAATGTCTCCCAAGGGGCCAGGGATGTAGCTTGGAGGCGCAGCACCTGCCTAGTAAGCACAAGGTCATGTGTGATTCCTAGTACCAGAAATAAAAAAGTCCTCCAAAGTCTTCTGTGTCAGAGGTGGGGCTTTTGGAAGGTGAACACACCACAGGCCACTCATTCACCGATGAGTTCTGAGCAGAAGGTGCTATTAGAAGGCAGGCCCGGGTGGAGGAGGCAGGCCCCTGGGCGTGTGACCTGAAGGGTGCACTTCCATCCCTGGCCGCTTCCCTCCCTTCCTCTCTGCTCCATGTCTGCTGAGCGCTGGGGAGCTCTCCTTTGCCATACCCTTCCACCACAGCACTCCTACCTTAAAGCCAGGAATGACTTTCTGAAACCGTCAAGCACAATAAATCTCATCCTTTACATTGTGGGTGTTGAGCACTTTGTGCCAGCAATGGAGGGGTATTGATCACAAACAGGGAGGCGTGAGCGTGATGGCACAGCCCTCCCTGTGAGGAGGGCTTGAGGAGGCACAGGGCTGCTTTACCCCAGCACTGCTGACACCGTCATCCTTTGATCATGAGGTATGCCTGATCTTGCCACCATTTCCCCTTTGCAATCCTTTGTGAGAAGAGCAGTGTGTTTGCCATACAATTTAGCCTGCTGTTTTTCACATCCACGCGTGGTTCTTGTCTGAGTCAACTCATTTCATGGGTGGCAACAGTGATGTTTGATATTATCATTTCTTCTGTATTTACCTACTCGGATTCCATAAGGAACAACTTTATTTTCTCCCTTACTACTCACATATTTATTGATTTATATCAGAATAGACTTACTAGATTCTTATTCAATAGGTTACTCCTTCCTACTGATTTTCACTATGAAACTCAAACTGCCCCAGGTCTGGCAAGTGGGCACTCCTCCCTGCTGCCTCCCATGTCTTACAAATATGTCCCCAGCATGTCCCGCACTTCTGTTTACTGGCATAAGTCTTTCCATAATCATTTTGCACTTTCTCAGCCTTGCCCCGGAATGAGTTTGTCCAAGAAGCTCTGTCTTTTTTAATGGAGAACAGTATTTAAAAGAAATCTGGAGCTGAGTGTGGTGGCTCACACGCTGGGAAGGCAAGGCGGAAGGACCTGCATTGGGCCCTCTCCTTCCTCCTTCCTTTTCTTTCTTTCTTTTTTTTTTATTAATCTTTTATTTATTTATTTGGTACAGGGTCTCACTATGCAGCTCAGACTCTCC
>NDGM011095997.1:0-26192 GCA_002564305.1 Octomys mimax | reverse complement strand
CACTCCTCCCTGACCCCTCCACTCGTTAGGCACTGGTAGCTGTAACTGTCCTGGTTTGGGATTTTTGCACGGGGAACAATACAACACAGGACACATTTCATAAGATTTTTTAGGACCAGGCGTGGTGGCACATGCCCATAATCCCAGTGCTGGGGGGCTAAAACGGGAAGACCACTACGAGTCTAAGCTGTGCAGTAAGACTTTGTATGACAATAACCATACCTGTCCTTCTGTATTTTAATTTGTACAAATCCTCAAATTTTCCTGCCATGTCCTTAATTGAATTTTCAGTGATTACTTTCCTTTGTATCTCTTAGTCTGACATGTAATTAATTATAATTACTTCTTTAACATGAAGAAATGTACATGCAATAAATGAACATATACAACTGGCCTAGAGAGAAATGCTAAGCAAGACAGACAGACTTCTCTATGAGCCAATTCTGTCACTAAAGCAAATTCTCAGTATTTTAGGAGAAAATATGAGCCCTAATTTTTGTTCCCAATGAAATTGTTTTTTACGTATAAATTCCATGACAAGTTATCAAAAATTCAACAAGCTTCTTCTGGAAAAAAAAGAACCAGTAAGATATACTGGAAATGATTAAAACTACAGAACTCAGACAAAGAGAAGATATTAAGGAACCTAAAAGTCAGGCTCAGAAAACAATAATGGATAGTGATTTCTGGGCTCTGCGCTTAGGTGTGAGAAGAAAACTGGGGAGCTATTTGCCAAAAGACACAACTTCAGTTAAACAAGAGGGACACGTTCAGATGACGAGCCATACAAACGCTGAGCACAGTTAGTGACAATGCAGGGCAGACCTAGAAGTTCAGGGTCACAGTGTCCTCACCATAGCAGTGTAAGTGGATGTGTTAGTGGCCAGCACGGCCTGGCCGCCCCACCACACACGCACGCATCCAAGCACCGTGCTGCGCACCAGAGCATATGCAATTTGCATTGGCCAATTTAAAAAGTTACTGTATTAAAAAAGAAAGGGCTAGTCGTAAGCACTGAAATGCAGGACTAAAGGCAAACTTCTAATATGCTTGTGAGGCACTGCAAGGCCACATTTTTCAGGAAAAGATGATAAAGTAAAATTTTAAAGTAATTGTACAATAAAGAGACTAAAATTGCTATGCTTACCAATAGGGGAAGAGGTATAATAAGAACCAGTATTGCATCACTTGTCTTTCCACAACGGTTTTGATAGAGTGCTTTGATAGAGCTATTAAAAGCTGTTATGCTGTTGTGGTAAAATGGACTCAACACGGGAAGGCACCGCACAGGCCGGTCTAGGAGGCAGCAGTTTTATTACACCAGTGGGCCTGACTGGGATCACTCCCAGAGCCAGAGCCCACCAGGCCGGGTTGTGGGGCTTTAAGAGAGCAAGTGGGAAGCACAGCAGCAGATTTCGTGCACTGTGATTGGAGGGGAGTGTGACATCATAGGTTGCCAAGGGAGCCTATACATCTCAAGTTACACTGCAGGGCCATCATCAGTTACACAAAGGTAATCAAGACAGGGGTTACACAAAGGAAGAAGCATTCTCTTAGCAGGCCTGCCTGGGCATGTCTGCTTGGTTTTAGCAGGTAAGATGTAACTTACAATTTTAAGTCCCCTTCACTGTGGTGAGCATAGCTGCCTTCCAAGCAACTGTCCCGGGTTTGTTTCCTGGCCAACGCACCAGATGCTAAGGTGAGCAGAAACACTGAGAGGACGCCCAGGATCTGGAGGGAGCGAGCAACTTTACTTTATACCGGTGGTCCCGGCTGGACTCCTGTTTACTTTATACTGGTGGTCCCGGCTGAACTCCAGGCCCCGCCCTCTGCTGGTCTGGCCTTGTTCTAGGTGTTCACAGGCAGGAGGTGTACAGTCAGAACTGCAGGGTTTGGATAGGGGACGGCAGGTCCCTTGACTTCAGGGAACAGGTGGGTCAAACAGGAGACAGAAACACAGTGTGCAAGAGGTCAGTGTGGATGAAGAACCAGGAGGTGAACTGCAGGTTCCACCACCAAGTGAAAGGGCCACAGTGTGTGCGGCAGGTGGGAAAAATAAGAGTAGATTAGAAGGAGCTTTGCTACCTTAGTGCCATCAATGTTGTCAAATGGTATAAAATGACTCAGTAGGACAACTAACAACAAATTAGCTCTTAAGTTATCACCAGATGAAAAATACTGAACGTAAGATGAAGGACACAAAAGAAAGAACTTCAAAGTATTTTATCCTATCAAAAAGGAATGAAAAACAGAGGTAACTAAATGTATACAAATCTATTCATGTAACTCACTAGGTTGTCAGATTTATAAAGAAACCATATGGTCATCTCTATAAATACAGAAAAGCACTCAGTTAAATGTAACATTTATCCAAATAACAACTCTTAGCAAACCAATAAGAAAGTCAAACATGCTGAACTTAAAGGAAAAAACCTCCAAAACCAGGCCTGGTGGCACACCCCTATAATCCCAGTGCTGCGGAGGCTGAGACAGGAGGATCACTACAAATGCAAGCTGCATAGCAAGACCCTGTACCAAATAATAAATAAACAGACAGACAGACAGACAGGCAGGCAGAAAGATGCCAGGACCCTGGAAGCTGGTCCACTGTATTTTTGCACCAAAGCCCTGTCTCAGCAGAGTGGCAGAAAGCATAGAGGGCGAAGTGTGTGCACAGGAGCTCAATGACTCTGTGTGGAAGATCAAATTCAACATTTCCTACAACTTCTCCTGTGCTAAATCCCAGACAGATTCAAGAACTAACTGTGAAAAGCAACTTTAAGGTCTGAAGACTTGGAACAGGGCCAGAGCCAAGGTTGGTAAAGACAGAGAACCGGTGAGCGCTCTGTCCTGCGTGCGATGGAGTGAGGGGGTGCAAGCAGGACAGGCTCTCCGAGGACAGTTTGTGTCTTCTGTGATACCGTCCAGGGGAAGCTCTGAGCTCCTGTGTCTCCCTCGATGCACCTCACACACAGCAGGGTGTGCACCAGAGCACTATTAGTCAAAAGAAGTATCTGAAGTAACTGCAGCGTCCATCCACGGGGCCAATGGATAAACTGCATGTTCGTGCAACACAACACCACACAACAATTACTATGAAAAATGTGGGGCTAACTTTGCCCGTCTGGAGTGGAGTGAGATGGGGGCCAAAGCTGCCAACTCTGTGAGCAATATTCCATCTTTCAAGGACTAGTATTTGAAACACAAATAGAAGACACAGTCAAATGACATAAGTTACAATGTTAACAACTGGCACCAGAGTGCTTTGGGAGAGATTTGTCTCTGTTTAGGAGAAATGGGCTTAATAAGTTCCTTTAGATGCAGAGGGCGAAATCCAGACAGTGCACTGTGGAGAAGATGCAGGGCCCCTCATGCCATCAATCTATGACTAACATAGGAGTGGAAACTCGCAGACCACTGGTGTAGTCAAGGGCACACGCAAAGCAAAGACCAGAGCTCTCCCGGAAGTGCCACAGCCGTCCTCAGCAACAGCGAGGTCCCGAGCTCCTGCGACAAGGAGAACCGCTGAGCCCACATCAGGAAAGCCAGCGTGACAAGCTCCTCCAGGACACTGAGCAGTGTGCCATCCTCCTCTCCAGAGCCAGGAAGCGATGCTCAAAGGAGGGACCAGAGCTCCCCCAGGGTGAACCTTAGCCAATCACAGTGACAACCAGGCCTTGAGCTCCTCCAATGCCAACAGCCAAGTTCACCAGGAAAGCCAGCGTGACAAGCTCCTCCAGGAGCAGCCCCAGCTCCCTTCAGCTTCCACGGCCACCTGGCAGCTTTTCTTCATCCTCTCCAGTTCTCCTCTTTATTTCATCGGCAACAGTCTTCAGGCAGCCGCCACAGCACCTGCTGATTCCGTTCAGCTGGGTGTTACCAACTGTCCGCCAGCTGGCATCCACCACAGCATGTTTACTTAGAAGTGAAGTATTACGCCTGCTGTCTCTGCAGGCTGAAAGGCTGAGGAAGGAGGTGGCCAGTGGGAGTCCATTCTGTGCCACTTGGTGGCTTTGGGAGAGCCTGTCTCAATAGTTAAAAAATTCAAAGAGGGCCAGAGATGTAGCTCAGTGTGAAAGCCCTGGGTTCACTTCCCAGGACCACCACCATCCAAAAAGTTGAATATCCTCGTTCAAAGTCTTAATCTTTTCCCACTTTATAACTACCGTGTACCCTTTTTGTAACTAAGAAAATATTTGTTAAGAAGTTCCAACTAAAATCAGGAAATGTGAATCACAAGTTATGAAACTCCATTGTACACAAATCAAGTTGGCAAGGATTGAATTAGAATGACAAGAGCCCCATCAGAGCCCATAAGGGCGCGCACTACAGCTAGCAGAATGCAAGCAGTGCAGGCCCTCGGCAGGCTGGCTGAGCCCTGGAAAACAGTCACCTCTTAAATGTTAAGTCGCACTTTATGTAAGTTGTGCTCAGTGAAGGTCAGAGAAGAGCAAAAGTGTCTACAGGCAAGAAAGCATTCTGCCTCTTAAATTAGAAAGTAAAATAAAAATGATCTCTGTATAGTCAGAATAGAAACGTATTTAAATAATCCATGTCCTATGATGAAATTATCATTGAATGTTGAAATTGATTTTCCAACTTCATAGAAAATGTTTAGGATATACTGCTCGGCTCTAAAAGTGAATTTCAAAACAAGCCTATAGTTCTGCTCCTTTGCTTACGTTTGTGTCCGCACATATACATATAAAAGGCAGAGAAATGATGTAAATGGATGGAAAAATAAAATGAACCAATTGCTATTTCTAGATATTTAAAAATAGTTCTTATGCATTCCCTCCTTTATGTGTGACAGCAATTTTAAAATCAAAGCAAAATTTATGAGGGAAGGGAGAGATAGGCTTGAGGACCTCTCACCAAATTTGGGGAGCCCCGTCCAGTTTTGGGGAAATCCAATCACCTGGCCTGTGGGTTGTGAATAATTCTTTCTGGCCCAGCCTTTTCCCATCTCCTCGATGCCGGATAGTAGGTGCCATTTGCAGTTCACGCCCTCTGAATCTACCCCTTATGCATCACATTGCAGTACAGTTTAGAAGGGCGGAGGAAGAGAAAATGTTATTGCAGGGGATGGAGATCAAGGAATCAGAAACATTTTCCCCAACTTGTTCATCTCCGTGAACACATACGCCCCATAAATAACCGTGCAAATCCAATATGTGACGTTCAAATCATCAGAACACTAAGAAATAAATTAAAATCGCAGCATGGACTGAACTATACATGAACTGGAGAGGAGGAAGACCATTTCTGTTGGGAAAATAGAGGTACTAATTTGCTAGGGAGCTCAAGGGAGTGAACTGACAGCAAGGGAGGCTTCCTTGTTAAAAATTTACCATTGCTGATAGAGTACATTCACCTCAGCCATCCGGGACTTCTGGCTGTGAAAACTGCAGACTAAGGACGAAGGTTGTAAAGGCTCTACGTCTCCGGGCCGTTCTCACATTTTAGGAGTAAGAACTTCTCATTTGTACTTAGTGAAGAGCAAAGGTTTATTACTGTACAAAGTTCAGCGTTACAAACGCCTACGCAAGTGCTCCTACCAACTGTGAGGCCAGCGCATGCCAGATACTTGGAATAATACGATGCGTGCTACGTAGGGGCGAAAGCCCGCGCTCGCTCGTCTGCACCGCGCCCCCCACTCCAGGTGGCAGGTGGGCAGCTGCTCACAGCTGATTACACTTCCGTCTCACGCGCCGTTGGGCATCTGGCCTGCAGTGAGACGCCCTAGTTGTTCTGGAATTCCTGCAGCCAGAATCAGTTCACAAGCTATGTCTGTTTCTTCATGGTGTTCAGGAAAGGAAGGGCTAATTTACTTGAGACTGTAAAGACACCTTGTAAGAATGGCAGATGAGGAAAAGTTTGAGGAAGTTCCAATAATTTTTTCAGCAGTCCGTTTGAGCACCTGTTCTGCTCCGACCTGCACTCCGGGACCTGCAGTTGGGACGCTGCTCATGCGGAGCCCCACCTTCTGCAGCTCGTGTCCAGCAGACCTGCAAGGCCGGACCCAGCGTGGCAAGTGCAGCAAGCGGGACCGGGCACGGTGACCCTTGCCGCAGGCTGACTGCTCACGGTGTTGGGGCGCGATCCCGACCAGTGCTTTCACGCACGTCCTCATGTCCTGATGTCCTGAGCACAGGCAGGATCCCACTGCTCTGCTGCCACTCAAGCGGGACATGCATGTGTGACTTGCTTTGCCACGGTGACCAGCATGTACCCTCCTGCCATCTGCAGCTAGGTAGATTAAGAGTCCCGCTGCTGGCCACCCAGGATGTGCAAAAGGAGGGAGAAATTGGCCTTGGTTGTGTCCACAAGACTCAGGAGCTCCCTGTGGCCACGGTCAGCAGGGAGAGGCATGCAGGTGGGATTTGGAGGGGTTAACCCTGGAAAGAAGGACAGAGACAGCAAGCGTGGCAGGATCAGAGCTCCAAAGGGCACGGGCATTTCCCTTTGACACGACTGGTCCTCCCTGAGTCTGCCCGCTCGGTGACTGCATCCTCCCTGCCCACGCCAGTGGTCAAGCGCAATTTATTAACCCCGGTTTATTGTCCCCTCTCCTGTCCAGCCTACACCAAAAGACAGAAACAACCAAAGTGGGCATTTGGTAATAAGAGTAGCAGAAATCAAGAAACCTTAGCAAAGAGACATCAAGACAATTTGGATGGACAAGAAAAAGATGGGAAACCAAAGCTAAAGGACTCAGAGAAGTGACCCAATTCTCTTGCAGAGCCCTTCGAGTGGTGCTGCACCCAAGCCGAGAGGAGTGCAGAAAGGCTGGACAGCGGCGTGGTCAGGCCCCAGATCCACCCTTCTGCGCACAGCCTGGGACTCTCCCTCCCGAAAGGAAGCTGGAGAGGCTGTGGGGGGGAGTGTGGATCCAGCTCAGAGGACGCCACAAATGAGAATCAGAATTTGAATGAAAATTAGAATATTTAACAGTGGGATCTCTAGTTTCTTCCCCATGTGGCTTCTAAAACACTGACGACTACGCTCCCAGAAGGAAAGCCCACAGGTGGGTGCCTCAAAATAGCAGTCACCTCACTTCTCTCAGCCTCCAAGGGACAATGATCATGAAAAAAACTCCCAACCAAAATGCACAGGCATGAAATGTTAAGCCACCCAAGAAAAAGAACCTGAAATAATCTACGGAGAGACAGAAAACGTCACAAAATGGGACGGAAGTGGCTTCTAATCTTTCAACAGCAAATGCTGGAAACCCATGAAACCCTGTGCTCACATTCTGAAGGAAGCTTGTTTTCCACACGGAATTCCATGTCTGGCAGAGTCATCGGGTGTAAGAGTGGCACCGAGCCACCCTCAGGCAGCAAGGGCGGCCAGCCACGGGGGGCGGGGGGCGGTGGGCGGCGGGCAGCGCTCACCTTTCCCGGGAGAGCTTCGGAAGCCGAAGCATGCGCTGCTGTAGAGGGAAGGAGGAAACAAGCCTACAGGAGAGCGAGGAGTCTGAGCGCAGGCAAGGCAGGACTTCCCTGCGCAACCGCTGCAGCTATTGGCTGTTTCCTCTGGTAATTACTTGGTTCTAAGTTACATGCTTTTCCTGCCATTTGGGGAGCAACATTTTCTTTAGAAATTTTTCTTCTCATGGACGACAGAGATTTATACAGATGATGTTTGTGTTTTTTCATCTCTCACTTTACATTTCAATACTGGAGAAGGCACAACCACATGTATTTCTCCTGATAGTTACACTGACAGCTGCTCTGTGTAGCTCCTGTTTCTGCCAATTGCCTCTTCTGTCTGCCTTCGCGGCAAGCCTCAGGGCCGCTTCTCCCTTGCAAGGACCCTTCCTCTTGCCAGAAGCAGGACCTGCTTGGGCCATCCTAAGCAGCCCCCAACTTCCCCAGGTGTGATTCTTCGTGGGCCAGTGCTGCCACCCACCACTATTCCCAGGCCTCATCTCAGAAACCACGTCCCGGGCCAGAGGTAGGTGGCCCCTGGGGGTGCTGCTGTCCTTGTGCACCCTTGCTAGGTCCCTGCTGCCTCCTCTGTGCTTGGCTTTCCAATGACTCTCTTCACCGGTGTACACTTCCAGAGCTTCCCTTGTTATGTCAAGATGTTTGTTCTTCTACATGACTGTAAGCGGAAGCTTGTCGCATTCGCCGATGGCTCTGAAGGAGGTATGAGCTGTGTGCCACTTTATTTGTTGTCCTTGGTGATTTATGTGGCTTTCAGAGGGGCATGCAGGGAAATTTCGATTCAGGTGAGGCCACTACTGCATTTCAGGGACATAGGAGTCCAGAAAATAGCACAGGGGGGGCATCTCTGTGCTCCTCATCCACTGCGGAGGAGCCTATCAGTGGCCCTCCTCTGGAAAACTGCGTGGCGGTATCCACGAAAGCTCCCACGCACACCAGCTTGCAGTCGATGTCCCTGGTAACCTAAAAGTCAGAGGTGTGCCCTTGGCATTCTTACAGGGACCAGGACCAGAAACCCGATGCCCATTGCAGCATTAACATACAAATCTCAGGAAATGTGCACCACACACACACACACACACACACACACACACCCCTGCACACAAAGGCATACTGTATAGGAATGAAAAGAAATAATTAAGATACTTGCACACATACTGAGGAATAACACAAGCCTAATGTTGACGAGAGGGAATGGAGAGGGTGAAACGAACACTGTAGATTGCATTTACATGAGGTTCCAATTAGGCAAAACAAACAAAAAATCTAACACACAAAAAGCACAGTAGCCTGCTGTACAGGCCAGGTTGGTGGCCTCCTCTGGGGGAAGAAGGTGGGAGCGGAGGGGCCCTGGAAGGGGCTCTTCTGAGCTACTCCTGCCCTGGCTCAGGCTCTGAGGGGTGGCTCAGAGTGAGCGCTCTGGGGCCGAATACTAGGCTGCAGCTAATGGGTTGATTAGAATCAATCCTCTGAAGCCATTTTCAGCGTGAAACAAGATCTGAGCTCAGCCGAGCTATCTCACCTCACCGCGGAGCCTGCTTGGCTGTAGCTTTGTCTCTGCTCCGCCGAAGCTCTCTGACCGCCATTCACAAAGCGAGATGCATTCTGCATCCGTGCCAATGCTAGCAGCGCACCCTGACTCGGGCACGGTCTGGAGGACTGCGGTGAGTCACTGGGGGCCTATGGATTCCCCGCATGCGCCACCCTGGTCGCAGATGACACCAGGCACCTGTGGAGCAGGGGGACCCTGCACCTTCTGCCCAGTGTTGAATCCAAACTCTAAAATATCAAGTTCAGTTTTTTAAAAAAGAAAGCTTCCGGTGGAGTTCTGTGCTCTGAAATGAGATCTGACCGCAGGTATCTGCACACCCCTCCTGCACCCCCCGCCCCGTTCTGTCCCGCAGGAACGCATAGCCCTGTGGTTGGCCCATGGAAAGCCGCGGGTTCCTCCGCCCCCTCCCAGCCTGCTCTTCCGCTTCAGCCTCCAGACTCCCATCAGGCCTGGGCACTGGACGGAGCGATCTTTAACTTCCCTGGAGAGTCCTGCAGGAGCCTGCACTTGTTCCTCCGCATGTGTCCTGATGGCGCTTGAGCACTACGTGGAGCGACGGCAACTTCTACTCCACGCTTTCCTACTAGCAGATGGTCAGCCGAGCGCTCAGGCCCCCAACACCTTGCTCCGTTCTAAAAGGCATTCCGCACAACCCTGTGAATGCAGCATCAGCTCCTTTTTCTGTCCCAGGAATAGCTTTGTGTATGTCATTTCCTTCTACTCTTGGTCCACATACACCACTTTCACAAACCTGCAATTAGCATATTCATTGATTATGTTAAAAAGCCTTTTTGAGCTACCCTGCCCTCCATGAGCATGTGCAGTGTAGCATCTCAGTTCTAGAGCCTTGGTGGGAAGACTGTTGGGGTCAGCTCCTACACACCAGAAGGAAAGCTGCAGCAGAGGGGTGGGGTGCTGGAAGGGAATGCACAGAGCCCTGGCTTGATCCCCAGGGTACCTACCTGTTGTGGGCAGCCTGGAGCCTGTCCTTCCTGCCAGTGGAGTCACACAGGAGATCTTTCTTGGCTGCTGTGGTGCGGATGTTTCAGAGGCCCCGAGTTTAGCACCTGAGAACCCACAGATCTCCCTGAAACAAAGCAGCAGGCACTAGGTATTTTTTTAGTTGAACAAATCATAATTTGTAGCTATCTTCTGCATACCACAGTGGGCCCTTCCAGAGTCCTTCAGAGACTGTGAGTTTGAGAATGGTCGCTGTGGAAAGAGACTTGGAAGGCAAGTATCATCCAGGTACCAGCAGTGTTGGAACGTGGGAACCCTGAGTTTCCGAACCCCACCCCCATGCTAAAGGTGAGCAGGCCCTGGTGTTAAGTGCCCATCCCCAGGGCCCTCTCTGGCACCTTTGTTCCCTCCCTCCCCTCTGCTCTCTGTCCTCCCTTGTCACCTGTCCTCTTCCCTCCTTTCCCAGCCCCACTCTCAGGAGGACCAGATATTGGAACCCAACACGAGAGTCATACGCTAAAGCTCTGTCATCACTCATAAGTGACTCTGGGCTGGCTGGAAATCTGACCAATGCAGAGAGCCACCCTACGACCTTGGGGAAGCATGTGTGGGCTCCCTGATAAGCTTGGGGGCAAGAGAAGGAAAGCTTGGACAGCTCCGCGGGCACCAGAGCCAGCGTGGCCTCCCACTGGGACATGGCTAGGGCAAATCCATTCAGCATTTCCCTGGGAGGCGGCAGTAGGTGAGAACTCTTCAGAATTTCAAAGCCGTGTGTTGTGGCTTTTTTCTCATGCACATCATCAGCCTAGCAGTGTGATCTTTCCACCACCCTTAAAGGGCACAAGTCTCTGTTCCCAGAGGAACGCACTTAGTAAACAGAGCCAGATCCCCGACGTGCACAGAAGGTGCGCCATCACTTGGGCCCCGCTCCGGTTGCACAGTGGTGGTGCGGGGAATGCAGGTTCTGGGCTGGGCTGAGCGCTTGTCCCAGGCGTGCAGCTTAATGGCTATCTTCCCAGACCACAGGGGCTGTGGGTCAGCCGCACTGGCTGGTTGCTTTGGTGTCCTCAGACAGTTTTGAAAATCAGATTGAGTTTGTGTAATCAACCAGAGGCCCACCAGTTCGCCCCTCCCCTCCCCCACACCCTTCTCTTGTCTGTTCTTCACTCCATTCAAAGTGGGCAGGTCGTGGGCAGAACACAAACGGAGGCTGCAGAGGGCCTCGGGCAACGACCAGCTGGGACACTGTCAGTGCCATGGCATGGGCAAGGTGCAGCCTCAGGAGAATAGGGGACGGTGCTTGCCTGATGCCACATGGACTCAAACATAATTCTTAGGTGCCTGCGTCTTCTCCACCTTTCCACTGCATGCCTGTTAGAAGTCTTTTAGGCAAGTGACTAAGTCTTGCTCATTTTATCCCTGGAATAAGAGCAGGCACGCTGGAACACCTTGCTGAATTAAATGATTGGCACGCTAAATTCATTGAGCATTGCCATTCAGTGGTCAGGAAAGCAAACACCCCCAAATCCATGTGACCCAGTGTGAAAAGGGTAGTGTTTGATTCTTTGCTTACTCCCATAGCATCTCCCTCTCTGGATACAAGATCAATGCTCTGGATACACAGCAGGCGCCCGCTAAGTGTTGCTCTGACCAACCAGTCAGCAGCCTTTCATTTCCAACTCTATTTTAGGCCAGGTGCCACACGCAGACACACTTGAGCGCTGGTCTGCTCCTTGGAACTCATCTTAGACATATACATTGGAGAAGGGGCATGGCACACTCCTGTAGTCCCAATACTCGGGATGCAGAAGCAGGAGGATCACTGAGTTCAAGACTAGCCTGAGGTACATAGTGCATTCAAGTCCTGACCTGCATAGTGTGACACCGGCTCACAAAAACAAAAAATAAATAAAATAAATATATAAATTTGAGGGGACTAGGATAAACCCAGCCTGCAATGCAGCCCAGAATCCATAGTAAGCATTCCCAACCCAAGGAGAGGACAGCTGGCACCTCGCCTTGTCCTGTTAACCCAATTTGCTCCCAAAAATGTTCTGCCTCTGTCACAAAGCCATAGAAAATTGAACAAGGACATAGAATATCCTCAGTCCACGTGACAAAGCTGTAGAGGAAGACGCACTGAGTGTTAGACAATTGGAGAGCTTGCAGCTCATTGGAGCTGACGGTCACCGGGTTCTGGGGGCAATTTGACAGCTTGTCATGAAATACTCCAACTGAATGCATTTTGACCCTCATGTTCTGCTTTGGGACATTTGTCCCCAGGAATTGGCAAGTCTCTGTGGTAAGGTTTAAGAAGCTGGTGTGCCAGTGTGTAGGGGTGTGAGAAGCATTGCAGGGCTCCTGCTAGCAGGGTCCTCCAGCCCTTACTGACTGTACTGTGGCCCCGCTGTGGCTTTGTCGTGGCCCTGTCATGGCCCCATCCAGTTCTGCTGAGCAGCATTCCAGAGCTTATCCAGAAAGTAACACATTACGGGCTGTGGATGGATCCTGGATAGTGTTTCCCTTTGTTTATTTACAATTGTGTTTTTCTACATAAACAACTGTAGTAGACAAAATAAGAAGTATATAGAAAGGACTGTATTGTCCAAGGCACTAAATGAGCCCTTGCAGCAGGTGCTGTTGACGAACTGCACTGAAGAGGACATTCCTGCAATGACTGTAGGACACACACAGGCCACAGTACTCCACTTGCATGATGCAGGGGCCAGTGCGAAAGCTCACTGGACATCGGGATGGACGGCCATCAGAGGTTCTAGTTAGGGCTCCCTAGAGGAACAGAATCAATACAAGGTACGCGTATGATTATACAAAGAGATTTGTTAGGTAAGCTCACAGAATCCGAGGCAGAAGGTCACAGTGTTTGTGGAAAAGGAATGGAAAGAAATTCTGCCAACTAGTCTTCTGATAAAGGGATAATATGTAGAATATATAAAGAACTCAAACAATTAGACTCCCCAAAATAAAAGATCCAATCAAAAATGGGCAAGAGAAACGAACAGATACTTCTCAGAAGAGGTTCAAATGACTAATAAGCACAGAGAAAATGGTCCATATCTCTGGCCATTAGAGAAATTAAATTCAAACAACACTAAAATTTCACTTTATGCCAGAAAGAAAATCAGCCATAAAGAAATCAAATAACACTTGCTAGCATGGCTAGCAAAAGAGGTAGAATAGAGGTAGCATGGCAGCCAAAGAGGTAGAATTCTACATTGTTGATGGGAACATAATCACAATCATTATGGAAACCAGTACAGGGAGGGAACATAGCTCAGCGACACAGCACCCATCCGCCAAACACAAGGTCCTGAGTTCAATTCCTGGTACAATAAATAAATCTGGATGGAGATTTCTCAAAAAACTAAAAATAGAATGTCCATTCAACCCACCTACCCACCTTCTAGGTATCTCCCTAAAAAGAGCTAAAAACTAAACATGAAACAGATATACATGCATTACAATTCGTAATAGTTAAATCTTGAAAGTAGCTATACGTCCAACATTGGGCAAATAAATAAAGATGTATCTGTGTTTAGTGGAATAATACTAAGCTACAAAGGGGCATAAATTGTAGCAACACAGACACATCTTCAAAACATAATCTTCAGTGAAATAAATGAGATCCACAAACTTTAGAAAAGCCTGGAGACCACTGTGGAGTCGCCGGTGTGAGTCTGACTGGACAGCCGAGGAGTCCATGCTGGGAGAAAGAAGAGCTTGACCGGAAACCTGAAGAACCTGGAGACCAAGGTCCTGAGGCAGGGGCGAAGGCAGGGCCGCCTCCGCAGGAAGGAGTGCGTCCCTTCCTTTCTCTCTTCATTCCCTCCAGGCTACAAGCTGATTGGATGGTGCCCCCACTCCAGGGTGGCTCTTCCTTGCTCGGTTTGCTGCCCCATGTGTCAGTCATCCACAGACCCGCCCACAGCTATGCTAATCAGCTCCTCAAGTCATCACAGCAAAGAAAGCAGAGTGCTGCAAAAGGAAACTAATTGTGGAGGTGCAGAAACGAGGAGATCATACTGAAGGTCAGCATGGAGCTGGGTTATCTAGTGGTGTTCTGTTATCTCCCTGGTGCGTCTCTTGAGCGCTCGCAAGGAAGCCTCTTTATGAAAGGCCACCGGGCTCTGCGCTTCCTCTGGGAGAGCCTCCAGTGAGCAGTCGGAGAGCCACGGCCAGCTCGCAGGCACGGTCGCCCCTCCAGACTCATAGGTCCTCGGTCTTCATAATCAAGAAACCACAGATGAAAAAAAAATTAAATTTCACCTGTACTGAATAAGTGCAGACGCTTGTCATTATCCCTTAGGCAATAGAGTATACCAGATACTGGCACATCATCGTATTGTTTTATGTGACAAGTAACCTAGAGGTGACTTGAAGAATCCTGGAGGATGCGTGTAAGTCGTGCAGATACCATGCCTTTACCAGGGCACTGGGGCACGACAGGGTTTGAACAGGGTCTTGGCGGTCTTAGAGCTAGCCAGACCCTCACAGCCCCTCAAGGCTGACTGTGCTGCCACAGGTTCCCGAAAGAGAAGACAGAGGATGAACGTACCATCCCTCGAAAAACAACAAAAACGTCCTTAGCATTTCTCTTCAGTTGAAAGGTCTTCCTGGGATCAAAACCATTTCATCTGTGATGCCTGGAACGTACAGAAGGCCCCACAGGTACGTGGCGTGAGCATGAGAAGCTGCCTGTGAATAAGCGCGCGTGGTTAGAAAGAGCCCCTGTGCCTGCACGCAGCTGTTGTTGGTACACAGCAGTGACACCGTGGATCACCACACAGTGGCCTCCAAAAAGAGGACGCGCGCGATTTGAGTCCCACGGTGTGCGAAGCCCACTCTGCAGCTCAGGCCCAGCAGGGTGCGAAGCAGGCACACATGCATGGACGGCGCTTCTGAGGGTTCATATCTGCAGGGTGAAGCCCACTGGCTCAAGGACCGGGCACTTAGTGTGAGTTGGGGGTGCAGAAAAGGGCTTGGGTCTCAGGGGTCTGTAGGATTTGGGGAGCCACCAGGACTAGGAAAGTGTCAGAGACGAGAAGCAGGCGAAGCCAGGACTAGAGGGAGGGGGCATGGCGCGCTCGGCCACAGGGGGGTACAGGCGGGCACAGAAGTCACGGCCAAGGGAGCAGAGCCAGCATGCTCAGTAGCCCTGCAGGAGGACAGGTCACATTTCTTCATTTTCCTAAATTAGATCAACGCCCCAGCCCTGGGGTGGGCAGGAGGCTGAGACGAGGCACCTGGCCGCGTCTGTCCGCTCACCCTCCAGGAGGCCTGAGAATCACACACCAAACTCAGCCCAAGACTGACCGGTGCCTGCACGGACACAGTTGGTTCCTCTTCCTGACTCAGCCGCAGCTTGTCTATCACCCTGTTCAGGGTAACATGGGTCATTCTGCTCCAGGGGCCTCAGTGAGACTCCCTGGGCTGCCCCAGAGCCGCACTGCTGGAAATGCGGGGTCGCTTGGGCTCTGGTCCCCNCTGCCTCATCTGCCATCTCCTGGAGGCCTTTGTGCGCTCACTGGCAACCCCTGCTGGACAGGCTTCCTCCTTGTGGCTGATTTTGCCCCAAGTGCACCCTGAGCTCCAGGTGCCCAGTGGATCTAGCATGGCCTCTCCCTGGCTCTGGGCAGGAGTCACCAGCTGGGAGCCAGCAGCAGGCTGCACGGCCCATGAGTCATGAGAGGTCCTCCGAACCTGCAGTGGAGAGCGTTTATACTTCTCCCTAAAGAATAGTGACTGACAGGATGAGGCTGAAGGAACATGTACTTATCTGCTGTTTTCATAAGGCAGATGGAGAAGTCATTTTATGCTCAGGGACAGAACTGACCCTAAGAGCACATGTCTCAGAATGTTGTTTCCAAGTCCTTTCCAATACTGTAGACGCCCCTTCAGAATTTCCTTTATGGCAGTTGCAGGCATCGCTTCCGCCTGCGCTCCTGGTGCTGTGCGGGGTGGTGGTGTTGCGCCGGAGGTTGTTGCCGTTAGCCTGCATGCGCTCCCTGGTCCGGTGGCTCCCTGCACAGAGCCTGTTATGCGGGTTGGCTCGTGTCTGACACAGAAAGAAATGAGCTTCTGGCTAGCACGGATGTCTTTACAGACTTCGCGGTCCCTGACATTCATTTCACGCTCCGCTCCTGGGACAGAAAAGCTGTCCTGCCCGTACTGCATAGTCACATAGCTCAAGGCAGGTGGGCTGCTATGAGAACAGAGCCTTCAACTGCTGCCTTCAATGAAACCTGACATGACTGACACATGACCGTTGACAGCAGGCAGGGGCGTGGTTTATGTCATTCTTAGAATTTTCTTATTCTTCAGTTTCCTCAGAATTTTATTGTTTACAATAAAACATTGCAACAATAGGCGAGACATGGGATTGATCCAACTGTCTGTGAACAGATTGCTAAAGAAAGAAAATGGGGTATATATACACAGTGGAATACTAGCTAGCCATAAAAAGGAATGAAATCTCACCTTGTGACAACATGGCTTGACCCACAGGTCATTCATTAAGCACAATAAAACAAGCATTAAAAGACAAATATATACTGTGTGATTCTCATATTATGGACTTAAAAAAATGGTCTCAAACAAATAGAACAGTTACCATGAGAAGAGTAGGGGGAGGGTGGCAGAGGGAGAAGTCGGTCAGTGAGTACAGAGACAGTCCGCCGTGAGAAGTAGCTTCCTACTCCTGTGTCGCGCAGTAGGGCGACAACAGGTAACGATGCTGCGCTATATATTTCAAAATAAGTAGAGGAGAAGACTTCGAATGCTCTCGCAAGACATTAGTAATACGGAGCTAGTGGGTGCATTCAATGGCCTTCATCTGATCATTACATGTTGCACACGTGTATCAAAATGGCACACTGCATAGTTATGTGCCAACTGATAATTTAAAAATTAAAGCCAGAGAGGGGAAAGCTTTTGTGAAGATGGAATACATGCTCGTCATTAGCACAGGAGCCGCCTTGCGTCTGTGTCCCAGAGCATGTGGGTGTGCCAGCCGTAGGCATGTGCGATCCCTCCCAAGGCAACTGCCTCTGACCTGGGTGCTGAGCCTTGCGGTGTTTGTGGTCCCTGCTTCTGTCGCAGAGGCACTAGTGCCAGTCACGGCCACTTCCCGCCAGCAGTGCCTGCGAGGAAGATGGGGACCCTGCAGAAAGGAGGCTGGATAGAACCTGGGCCTCCCAGGCAGAACCTGAGCCCAACCCGCAACCCCTGCAGGGGTCCCTCGGTGCCGAGGGTCCCTGAACGGAAGCCACTCCTGTGGCCTCCTCTCCTGGCATGACAGCAGGAGCCAGATTCCTGAGTCCATGTGGGGGTCCACCTCTCTGTCCCCAGGGCTACCCCAGAGGAGATTTTCCCTCTTGGCTGCTTGGAGGATGAGGCTGGAGGGCTCCCAGCTGGCGTGGCCCCACCCCTGGCTCCACCGCTGCGCTGGATGGCCAGGCCCTGGCGACAGCATCTGGTTCCTGCTAGCCGGACCTCCCATGCTATGGCTCCACTGGCCACAGACCCCTGCACACTGCAGCCAAAACCAATCCTGGAAAGATGGCCACAGCGTATGGAACCGCTTCTTGATGACGCAGAACCCCTCGTTTCCTACCCTTGGTCTGTCATCGTCTTAACGCGACATGATCTGAGGCTCTGCCTCAGAAACCCAGGCCCATTCCTGCCCAAGGCCCCCGTGCCTGGCACTGCAGCCCTGGGACACTGTCCCCTCTGTCCCACACCTGTGTCCACTGTCAGGATTTTGGAAGCCGCCAGTGCACGCCTTCCTCTCCTCAAACCCTCTGGCCCATGCGTCTTTGAGCTTTTACACGATTTGCATCTGTAATAAATTACTTGCTATTTAATTACATCCTGTCACATTATTCCTGTTGAACTTGGCCAAGAGCCGTGCACCGCTTCAAGGCGGGAGCCGCCCCGGCTGCTCTGTGCCCTGACCGCTGCCAGCAGCTTCCAGGCTCCGTTATTCGAGCTCCGCCAGATCCTGCTCAGCATTACTTCTGTTTTTCCAAGCCAATCTTTTTGTGTGTTGTGCTAACTTAAATGAATTCATTGTTTAATGAACTTTTTATCACCTCCAGAAATAAATGGAGCACAGCATGCTTTGCCATCAGGCTAAGCTGGCTGAAAATTGAATTCCAGGAAGGCAGGCGATGCTGTTGAGCTCCACCTCCTGCTCACCTGTGGGACCTGCTCAGTCTCCACTCAGTGTGGGGACTCCACGTGTTGGGGTCATGCCAAGGATACAGAGACAAAACCCCAATGGAGGCAGGGCACTCAGAAAGAACTGAACAGGGAACTGCTTCTTCACTCTGACCCACGCTCCCTGAATCCAGTTCCAGAAGTCTGTCTCCTCTGGGCTCCCACATGGGGTCCGTTGTAAGGCTGAGAAATTTTGATTGTAGTCTCTGGATGTGCAAAGAAGTGAACAACCCGGTGGGGAGCCCTGAGGTAACTGGACCATCTGCGGTAACCAGTAGCACCAGGCTGCTGCTGGCCTTCTGGGGAGGGGTCCAGAAGGACGTGTCCCCACAGCCCAGGAGCCAAGGTCACGTGAAAGACACAGGAATGGAGACACCCTACACAGGGGACCTGGGAAGTGGAAAGGAGACCAGATTGCTGCGGGCCCTGCAGCTCGGACACCAGGAGAGAGGGCCACAGCGCAGGCCCGTGGACAGTTAGGAGTCACCAGGGAGCGCAGAAGTCTGGGGTGCCAAAATAAGCCCCTCGCATGCTTCAGACCGCAGTGGGCTTCAACGGAGTCTTCATGAGACCCCGGAAAAATCCAGAAGCAGAATGTCTGCCCAAAGTGAGAAACTGTTGCCCAAAAAATCCACATATGCCCTCTAGCTTCCCCGGCTGTCAGTCACAGCAAAATCACAGATTGTGGTGTCCCACGGTTGTCCCTGACCAGTGTGGATGGAGACAACATCTCTGATACGTGGGTCACAATGACAGGCGCCTGGGGATTTCCTGGGGGCCACTCGGGCCCACAGAAAGTGATGGCTGACAAATAAAAGCAGAGGCCTGACGGCTCCCTCTTCACGTTGTTTGTCTCCACCTCGGCGTCAGACTCTACTCCGCTCTGCACAGACAAATCGATCACTTAAAAATATTTTATCTAAGATTGTGACCCCCATGGGGTGAGCTTGGCCTGGTGGCCTGTGGAGCCATTCTATTTTCTCTTTCTTTCTTCTGTTTCCTTCCCTGCTCTTCAGAAGCCACTGCAGCCCGTGAACCCGAGCCCTTTGGCTCCGTCACAGGACCCAGGCATGCGAGACAGGGCATTTCGTGTAGAGCGACAGCGTTGGCTGTTCAGAAATCCAGCAGCCTCCAAGGTGGCTGACCGTGGCCACCTGTGGGCCCAGCCATCACACAAGGAAATCCTTGGACTGGAGCCCCGGCCAGCAAGAGCTACGGACTGCAGCCCACTCCGGTAAGTCCATCAGAACCTGTGGCTGGCTGTCTCCTGCAGGCAGCAGCTTTGGCCCTCTCTGGAGCAACTGTGGATTCCCTCTAACCAAAGCCCAAGTCAGCTGAATCCTCTTCATCCCAACCCTCAACAAAACAATCCACTTCCTGTGCAGCAGGCTGGGCAGACAGGGCCCAGGCCCTTGCTCCCTCCCCAGGTGTCCTGCCCCAGGTCCTCCGGGCTCACACATGCTCCTGCAGCTGACTGCTTGGTCTCCAGGAGACGCTGGCTTGTGTACACTTTCCCTGTGCTGAGAAGAGAAGTTTCCAGTTCCCAGGGCTATGCTACCTGGGCCTACTGAAGACCATCCTTCTCTTCCTCTGTTAAGGTCATTGAGACCAGGCAAAGTGTCCAGGGCACATTTTTTTCTATTTTTGGATTGAGGACAGGGCCAAGGTCGGTGGCCTGTAGACCCAGGTTTCCCGTGCTCACTCCCTGAGGACACTGCTGAGGGAGGCCTAGGCACTGGCAGCCACAGTTAAGGGGCTGAGGTCCCAGCATCAGTCCTCCCTCCTGCTCCCCAGCAGCTCCGAATGGTGAGCTCCCGGGTCACCAAAGCCTGGATGCCAGAGGCAGCCTGGGGGTGGGTGGGGTCTCTCAGCCCAGTGGGTGAATGCAGGGATTTGAAGTAAACCAAGAATGGCTGCCTCTCGCACCTGCAGACTAAGACTCTCAAAGGCCCGTGACACAGCTATGAGGTGGCAGGGTGGGGTCGGCTCCCCTCCCCACCAAATGGATGGACATCTGTATACAAGAGACATTTGGAGACCTTGAGCCGCCACCTCAGCCACGTGCGAGGAAAGGACCCGCCCTGCAGGCCCATGACTCCTGCGACCCCAGAGGCGACAGAAGTGGAGGCCATGGTGGGGGCCAGGGGAGGGCAGGGCGCTGGCTGCAGAGCCAGCCTCCGAGGGGGGCAGCTCTTGCCCAGGGAGAGGCAGGGCACTTGGGGTCACACGCATAATTAACAGCCAAATAAGCATTTTTTTCTTCTAATCATTTTCTTCACAAACAATGTCAAGCTGAAGCCAGAGCCTCGTGTCTGTGTGTTCTTTTATCCAGCCTTGATTGATGTTCGGCAAGTCAAGGAAGCATGTATTTCTCACACAGAAAATCTGTACTCCTTCCAGAGGTTTCTTTGGTCACTGGAACAAAATAGGGCCCCTGGGGTCTGTTTCCTGCTTCCATGGAAAAGAAAGGTGTTGGAGAGCTGGAGTCCTCCCGCCTACACAGACTAGCTCTCCTCCAAAGCGAATTTCCTCCAAATTTCCTGGAAGGGCAGCAGCCAGAAGACTGAGCAGCGCTTACGTCAGAAAATGGGCCCGGCCGGGGCCAACCAGAGGCCCTGAGGGCTGGAGGGGCCCTTAGCCTGCTCTGTGCTCCATTATCCCTCGGTGTAACCCCTGTGACCCTTCCGGACGTCGCTTAGAATTGTCCAAGTTCTCAGGAGCCCTCCGTATCTGATTGTACTTACAAAGCTGAGGCAAAGAAAGGAGCAGGAGTCTCAGGCCTCATAGGAAAATAGGCTGAGAGCCACAGTCTGCTGTAATAGTAGGGGAAGCCCCTGGAATCTGCCTCTTTGTTAACCTTGACTTTCATGAGGGGCCTTAAACACAGTTTGTGCTTTGCACTTTAAAACCCTTGTGGGCTTCCGAGGCTGAGAAGGGGAAGGCCAGCTACTGGGGAGGAGGCGTCATTCTGCCTGCCTGGCCTGGGCCTGCCGGGCAAACAAAGGAAGAACATTTGCAATTTGAACAGAAGCTGCTGAAAGGGGCTTTTAGACCCTGAGAAGTGAGGGGCTGTACTCTCTCAGGCTGCCCCTCCATTTGCATTTTAACTGCCAGGCTGAGGCAAGGCCATTGTGCTGGCAGAGCTGTCCTTGTCACAGGCTCCAGGCAGCTGCAGGCTGGCCCACTGTGGCAGGTGCTACTGTGGCGCTCATTTCCACTTCTGCCGGTTGTCGCATCCTCTTCTCCTGCAGAACAATTGGGCCTATCATCTCAGTCACAGAACAGCAGCTAGAACTCCAGGCCACAGGTGGACCGATGAATACTTAGCATCAGGAACTGGAAGGAGACTCCCCTGCACGGGGATCTGGCAGGGTGACAGATAAACACAGGCATAGGAATGCTTTTGTGAAATTTACAGAAAAGCTGCAGCGACCTAAGCACCCCCACGCCTGTGTTGGCACGACTCATAGCAGCTGCATCTGGGGGCAGCCCGTGTGTCACCAGCAGAGTGTCACCAGCAGACGAGTGGGTACAGAAAGGGTGGTATCTGCCCTCCAGGGAATACTCTGCTGCCGTAAAGAATGAACTGGGATCATTTGTAGAAAAATGGATGCGCCATGAGGCCATAACATGAGATAAATCAGACACACAAGCTTAAATATTTTACAGTTTTTCTTATGTGACAGCCCCAAAGTCTAAATAAGCCAAAGAGCAAAACAAGAGACAGGTGATAGGAAATATGGGGACAGATTGCCGGCAGGGGGAGGGGCCAAGAGATGGAGCGAAGCCGTTAAGTGGGGGAGGGGATGTTAAAGAATGATCTCATGTCTCAGCCTCGTGCTGCCCCCAGCGGTGAATACAGCCACCGTGCACATTAGTGGCAAACATGGCTCACAAAAATCTTTTGAAACCTTACAATCTCAAAGGCTCTGCTAAGGTGACACAGCAATGTCGTCTTCTGGCGACTACAGGCTCCACCCCCAGGTCCACTGTGGTGAGTCTCGGAGTCTTCTGCACCCTCACCCGTCATTCCTGCCACTTCCTGCAGCAATCCCGAAGTGCTCTTTCCTGAGTGTCCTTTGGGTCTGTCTCAATACCTAAAGTGGTTCAAAATCCTCACAGCAATGTAGTTCAAGTAAGAAACCGCAGTGCGTCCTCACCTACCTTCTTCACTGGATCTGGCACCGTGCAACTTCTGTCTCTTTCACCAAATCAAAGTGACCATGAAATGTCAACGTTTCAGGTCCGTTCAGGATGCTGAGGCAGCCAGGACAGCGTAGCTAAAGATGCTCATGAAAGAGAACTCCAAAACTTCTGCGCAATCTGGCAAGAATGATGGGATGAACGGATTCAAAGCAAGGAGGAGGGCTTCAAGGTGTGCTCGTGACAATGTATCTTTTACTGTAATAATTTTTTAAAGATATGAAACATTCATCATAGTTTTTGATACAAGACCTAAAGCAGCACACCTGAGGCTGAGGACATAAAAGAAGGTAATGTTATTGAGCTCCCAGCTTTGGAGCTTCAAGGGCTGGCTCCAGCTCTGAGGAGGGCCTGGGGGAGGGTCACAAAAGCCGGAGTGTATGCAAGAGGAAGAAGCAACGTGGGCAGACAGGAAGCCAGAAAGCCATTCGTGGTCAGCTTGCTCTTGTCACAACTTGTCAGGAGAACTAAGTGTCCCATGAGAGTGACCTTAATCCCTTCTTGGCACAGCGTCCCAGTCACCTGCAGACCTCCCGCCAGACCCACCTCTTAAAGTTGCCCCCCCTCAGCAGGTCTACAACAGGGACCGAGGTGCCAACACAAGAACACTGAGGGACAAACTCACCTCCACCGACACGGGGCTCCAGCCATGCCCTGTGTCCTGACGGTCCCTAGCAAAAGAAGCTTAGTCAGAGATGTCTGCAAGCTATTGTGCGTGGAAGGGATCCCGTCAGCATGATGAAACCCAGTGCAAGCCGGCTTCAGTCTTTGTAGTCACTGCTCCTCCATCTGCAGATACTCCCAGGCTGGCTTCCTGAGGAGAGCTCCAGGCACCACCTAATAGGCAGTAATTGGGTCCAAACTTGGTGAAAGTTTCCCAGCTCAAGACTTGGTGAAAAGGCAAAGAAAAATCAGTCGTTGTCACGGATAGCCCTGGAGTACACACAGAACTGCAGCAATGTGTTGTGCTCTTGGAAGAAATGCCGAAGTCCCTTTGAGTGAGATTGTCAGTTGTCACTTTCCCTAACAGTGTGGCAAATGCATCTTCAGAGAGCCTCATGCACTTGTGCTCACTGGGTCATGACAGGTGCAAGTACAAGTCGAACACTTGGGGTAGAATTCAGGAAAGATTTGTGTTTCTGGGACAAAAATCTAGAGATTTTCTCTTTAAATAGTAACCATCTTCCTTCTTCCTTCCATCCTACCAGGTTCTCCTCACCATCACCTCTAGCACCAACACCACAACCACCACCACCACCATCACTACCACCACCACCACTACCTCTACCACTGCCGCCACTGCTGCCACCACCTCTGCCGCCACCACCACCATCACCACCAACAACAACACCATCACCACAACCACCACCACCACCATCACCACCACCACCACCACCACCACCACCATCACCACCATCAATCACTACCACCACCACTACCATCACCACCACCACTACCACTACCAACACCAACACCATTACCACCACCACTACCACTACCAACACCACCATGACCACTACCACCACCATCACCAGCATCACTACCACCATCACCACAATCACCACCACCACCAACACCATCATCACCATCAGCATCATGTGAGGTAGACAACTCCATGTTAAAGCTAAATGAAAGCCAATATAACTGTTTACACAGTTACTAATTTAACACATCTTGACTCTTACTATCATTTTCTTACTTGGTGTGATATATTTTTGTTCTATGATAATTATTATTTTAAAAAACTATAGGGCTTTCACTAGTTCAGAAATAACATATCTCTTTCCATACACTGTTTTCCACAGAATCTATAACTAAAAAACCAGTATTTTTCTAGTGAATATACATTAAGAAACAAATCCTGTATTTTGGTAATAACTTTATGTATAATTGTACATGCAAGGGGTTCCACAAACTAGCATAATTAATGGCATTTACCGTGAATAACTTTAAAGACAGTGTTGGGAAACTATTCATCAAATGCATATTTGGTTAATAGAAATGCCAGACAATTAGGGGAAAACATTGATTGGAAAAGCAGTGCACTTACCAGTCACCTGTTACTAATTTGGAGTGCATACTGCTGTGCCTGGAGACGTGTTGATCGTTAATAAATAAGATTAGCAAATGCAAGAGTTGCTTTAGTTTGTAAAATTTTTACAATATGTATTAAGCCCTCACACAGAGAAAAGACTTGATCAATTATTATAAAACCAACCATTTCTACCATAAACCATTCAGCAGGTTTTCATCACATGTATGGATTTAGAATTAAAATGTCTAATCTGAATTTAGGGTAGGAGTCAATTAGGTATAAAATACTTTTATTCAAAAGTAGAACACAATTTTTATTACACTCGGTTGGTTTTGAGGTATAGATATGTGAAGTTAAGATCCAGACCACACATAGACTTTTATTTTAATGCTCATATAAATTGGATATGTAAATTAGATGTGGGCACAGGTTAAGGAGGGAGGGAGGGAGGAATTCTCAACCCTCCCCAAGAACTCAGTTGACAGGTATTTCTCAATTAAACCAATAACCAACTACCACTGTGCTGGTACTCAGACGCATGCTGACTGTAACAATGGCCGGCACTCCCACAGAACATCCACCAGGCGTCGTGGATACAGCGGCTGATGCTCACCTCAGTTCTCTGAGGGAGCTGCTGCCATCCTGTCACCACTGTCTTCACCATCACCACCTCAATGTCAAGGGAGCCATGGAGTGTGGAGCTCGTTCCCTGCCCAAGGCTGCCACCAGCTGTGGTGGAGCTCGAGCTAAGCCAAGGCGCTGGGCTACCCACTCTGTGTTTGACCTGTCCCGGGGACAGCGCGTTTCTCTGCCTTTGTTTCCTGGTATAGCTGATCCTCCATGTTCATGGATTTCATATCCAGGGTTTCAACCAACAATGGATCCAGAGGTTTGAAGAAAGGATATTCCAGAAAGTTCCCAAAAATCAAAACTTGAACTTCCCTTGTGTGGGGTACTACATGGAATCCATGCAAACGGAGTGATATCTGGCCGCTGAATTCCACGTTAGAAGTAACCCAGGATGATATAAAGCATGCAGGTGGATGGGGGTGTAGTTTGTATGCAAAGACCAAGCTGCTTCATGGGGGGCTGGAGCACCCTCTGACTCTGATACCCCCCTGGGTCCTGGTCTACCTCCTCCCTTGTGTCTGCAACACGGGGCTGGCCTTCCCAGATCAGAACAATGATGCGACGCCTCTCTGGCCCTGTTGGTGAACACAGGTGTCTACTGCAGGTTGACCATTTATTGACTAAGAAAGAGTTTTGAGTTTCAAGAAGTACGTGTGATTTCCCCCAAAATGCTGGGTGGATGTTGTGGGCAGCCTGCTCTACACACTGTCTGCCAAACCAGAGACGCTGGCTTGTACGTGTTTGTTTCCATTTATGCCTTCAAATTGCAGGGCTTAACTCTGCCACAGGACATTCTACCACATGGTAGAGTCTTCAATTAAGCCTGCTGAAAATAGATACTAAAATTGGGTTGGCCACAAATATTTCAAAAGCTCCCCTCCCCCTTTTTCTTTTGTCTTTAGTTTATTTTTGAGTAACAATATAACAAGAAAGTGACAGGCCAATGCATTGTTTATAAGAGTTACTTTTTTCTTTTTTCTTTTTCCAGCTTTCTTCCTTGTGGACATGCTTGTTTAATTATTTTTATCTCAGGGCTCTGTTGTGTGTCCCTCATTTTCTTTTTCAAGGAGCTGTTTTCTATTGCTTACATCATTCTGATGTCGAAGGAACTTCTTGCTTTTTCCTATTT
>NDGM011095993.1:0-10315 GCA_002564305.1 Octomys mimax | reverse complement strand
TTGTACAAGATGCAGACATGATATCCTGTCCACAAACACTATTAGAACAAGTCTTTCTATTCAATGAATTAAGAGAATGTAGTTGTATATCTATCCTAACTATTGGGTGTTGTATGTTTGATCTCTAGCCTGTTCCTCTCAAGCACTAAAGAGCTTTCCTCCAGCATTCCCTTGGGCCACGATGTTTTTATCTTAGAGCCAGCTCATCATGGACTAACTCCTCTGCAACGATGAGCCAAATAACCTCTGCTCCTTAAATTGTGTGTCAGATATTTGTCCCAGCAAGAAATTGCCTAAGACAGATTTTCAATACTAGGTGCTCAATACACTGAGCAACATAGTGACACACACACAAAAGTCCACATGTACACATAGGGCTCTTCCTGTAGGAAAGCACCTTGAAGAACGCTAATGTGTAATGCTCTTGCCAGTGATTTATTTGCATTACAAAATGATTTTTGCTTAACAAATGATCTCACAACTGAATTTTTCCAACCTAGCTTCACTCTCTGATGCATTTTAGGTAAAAGTATTCTCCAAAAGCAACCCAGTCTCTCTGTAGCTTATTACACAAAGCCAAATTCACTTGTATTTTCAAGAAGACATTCAGATATTTCTTTGACTTGAGGTCTTTCTGATAATATCCCTTTTTGTAGGATGTTGCTTTAGTTTATTAGTTGGGCTCTTAGAAGCTTATAATTGTCACTCTTTTTCAATAAATATTTATTAAATTCCAAGTTGTGCCAACCTCTTGTCTTGATACTGAGAGTACACTTTCACAAAATTAAATGTTGAGTAAGCTAATATATGTAAAGCTTTTAAAATAGTACCTGATACACAGTAAGCACTCAATAAATATTAGTTTTGTTGTCATTATTGCTGATAATACCTAGAGCTTACAGTCTTTTGGAGGAAAGAGATAAAAACAAGCATGTATATATGATCAGAGTTATCTATGATAAGAGGACTACAGCAAATGTAAGACAGGGTGTACATCATCTGTAACCCAAGGAATATGTGAGGTTGAGACCCAGAGTGGCCTTGTGTTCAGCCACTGGGTGGTTAAATTTCTGATGCCAGTTACTAAAGTAATAAGATCCTGCTTCCGGAATAGTTAGTCCACTGCAGTGGACTTTCGTGAAAAGTACAGTTGGACGATTTAAAAGGACAGAATGCTATGATTTCATCTTGCTAGTTGAATGGCTTTTGCCTACTGGCCAATAAATGCAGTTCAAATGTCCATAGACATGAAAAAGATCAGCAAACAAAGTGTTAGAGCTCCATGGGTGTGGCCCTTGCAATTCACCAAGGAAGTTCACTGCTAGAAGGTGATGTTCTTTGAATGATGAGGAGCCAAACCCAATGATCGCAGAGGCAAAGAGTTAATTCCATTTAGCAGGCATGTTCTGAGAGCATGCTTGGAGCAAAAATATAATACTGGGGACAATGGCAAGACAAAAGGCCAACAAGACAAGTGCCCGCCTTCAAACCCTGAATAGTTTCTAGGGGAGTTGAAATGAACCCACCAATACTAAGAGAGGCAAGGGTGCAGGAGAAAAGGCTGTCATTGTACTGGGAGGAGAAAAGATCCCTCCCTGCTTCGCATCCTGAAGCTGCCTCTTCCTTTGCCTCTTGCTCCTCCTTTTCCCTTCCCCCTCCAGAAACATCAGCCCCCACCGCCCAGAACCTCCCCAGGGACAATAGGGAAGCAGCCCTTGATGAGGTTGGAAGGATTCTCCTGTCTGCTTCCCAGCACATAGTTGCCTTGCTTTGACTTTGCTCTATGGAAAATAAATCACAGCCACTCAATTCCCAGTGGCTGTCCCCAGGGAGCTGAGACCTCACCTCCTCCCTGGAGCCTGCCTGTAACATGGGATCATCAGGTACAAAGAGGAAACGTTCAGAGGCCCACACCCCACTTGGAGAGCCAGGAGGGTCAATGAGAATAATTGCTAACAGTTGAATGCGAGCACTGCAGAGGGGTTGGAAGGAAAAGGTTTCAGGAAGGCAAGAAAGAAAAGGAGGAAAAGAAAAGCCCTCATTGCCCACCCCCAACCTCCACAGTCTGCGCACAGAACTGCATGGTGGTCTGGGTCCTTGTAGAACGTTTGTGCGCCGGACAATAGCACAGCCTGGCTTCAGATCATCAGCTGCTGGTTTCTGGTTCGCTCTCCCTTTATGTGAGTGCACAATGCAAGCCTTCAGTCACAGTGACTCTTGAGAAATACATCTGGTTTTTTCTTTCAGACGCTCTGAAAAGGTCAGCCTGTTCATTTCTTAGATGCGAGACACCACGTATTTTTTTTTCCTTCCTCTGAACTGGAAAGACAGACCTACACCTTTTCTTGCCTCCTGGTACATAATTAGACATGGTAGAGCTCTAGAAGCCAGGCTTCCCATCCTCTGCACTTTGGCAGAGATGTACAGCCCAGGGTCCCTGGCTGCTGAAGTCCTGGGCTGATCACAAAGGCTCCACACAGTCCTCCCCCTTCCCTGGCTGTGTACCCTGGGAGTCTCTGCGGGTTGTTTTGTTAATCATGACGACTCCCCCAACCTGCTCCCCCAACACGGGGCATGACCAATGATGCTGTGTCTGGCAGAAGGAAGGCTTGAGAATTTCTGCACAAAACACGCACACACAGATACACCAAAATCCCCACATTTTAATCATTTTCACTCCAGTGATGGTAAAGATTCTTCATGCGCATTGTAACATAATAATAAATGTGCCCAAGAGGAAAGAATGATCAGCAGCTGGTGTCTGACAAATTATCTCATTCCAGACAGGCAAACAGTCCACAGTAGGGAGAGGCCAGAGCCTGAAGAGGCAATTTGGCACACGACTGGGGTTTCACCTCTCAGACGACGGAGGTCCACATGACCCACCGCGTCTGGGCCTGCACCGCCGAGGTTTCCTCTGCCTTTCCTATTCTCTCATCGCCTCCCAGAGCTCCTGACAGCCATAGAAAAGGGGATTATTCTATGGGTTTAGCCAGCTCATCTCTCACCCCTCCTCCAGGGCTCTCATATTCCTACCAGAAGAAACAATTAGGATCTACCCCCCACCATGAGCCCTGCTCTCCAAGGCGAGAAGGCACTATTTGCTCTCCTCCTGCCAGCACCATGGCCCCCATGGCATGCTCCTATGCTGGGATCAGGCCCATCTAGATTCTTTCTCTCCTTTTCCAGAAAAGAATTACTCACTCTCTCTTCCAGAAGTTTCCTGCACCTCCTGGTAGTATTTTTGTAGTTGTTTGTTTTCTATGGGCTTCTAGACAGCAGCTGCCATGTATTTTTAATGAACTTTGAGGTACCATTCTAAGTGTTTTTCTTCTATATGCTTGCTTAATCCTCATGACTCTAGCAGGGAGGAATTGTCTTTGCTTCTGAAGATGTATTTATTTTGAGTCCTTGGTCCCAGCAGTGTCCTTGGAGCAGCATGGTGATGCTGCAAAAGCCCAGTCTCACCTTTGTTCCTGTCTCCCGGGAGTGTTCTAGGACAGGTCAGCCCCACAGGGCTCGTTTCCATCTAACATGAGATGCCCAAGGTCTGCCTCCCTCACCAGTGTGTTGTGAGGAGGTTGCAACCTAAAACGCCTTGGCTATGTGGTTCCT
This sequence comes from Octomys mimax, assembly GCA_002564305.1. Classification (NCBI taxonomy): domain Eukaryota; kingdom Metazoa; phylum Chordata; class Mammalia; order Rodentia; family Octodontidae; genus Octomys; species Octomys mimax. The sequence continues at coordinate 6,700 of NDGM011095993.1, read as the reverse complement.
GTCCTAAACCTTTCCTGTGGGTTATTTTTGGAGGTTATTTTTAATGACAGTTTCCTTCTTAAGTGGACACTTCCTAAGGATGCGAGCACTGCCTACCTTGTTCACACCTGTACCCCCAGCTATTAGAATACCACTTTCCACCCTGTGGGAACCCAGTCACTTTTTCGATGAGTATATTATGAGCAAACTGGGCAAAGTGAAGATATGAGGGCCCGGCCTATGTTTAGCCTGGGTCATGGCTGCAGCCAGCATCCTGTGAAATGTAGCTCTGGAATGAAACAGCACCCACTGAGAACTAGAAACATTTGAGCAATTCTGCCATACTCTGCTGATTTAGACAGATGAGCCCAAGCCCGCCTCAGTGTTGTGTGCCCTGCTCAAAGTGTCTTTTGATATAAGTGGCAACAACAGAATAGTCCTCCAATCACTGGGAGGTAAAATTGATGTAGCTTGCAACTGGCTCTTAAAATAATCTTTTATGATCAAGTTTAAAGAGCAGCTAATCAGCTCTATGATTTGGATCCCTACTATGTGCTGAGAACTTATAGATACTGATTAAGTAGTCCTTGCACGCATATGTAAACTATATCTCATTTAATATCCATGTAAGAGTTGTATTATTTTCTTCATTTTATAGGTGATTAATATTAAGTCTCAAACATGACTCCACAGCCTGCCAAAAAAATCCTGAAGTTTCAAAGAATGGATCAGAAATATGATTACCTATGATACTTATGAGAAGTTGAATACTAGGATCAAGACGTTATATTAGTTCTGTGAAAACTATCAAGTGGGAAAGGTATCACCCTCACCAACCTAGGCCAACAAGTGAAGTTGCGAAACCATGTATTGGCATGTATAGCCTTGAAAAATAGAACAAAGGAGAGAAACGTGAAGTTGTACACATCTTCAATGGACAACACAGGATAAGGGGCTATCCACAGGACCAAGGAGGCAGCCAAGATACAAGTGTTTACTAGCATCTGAAGGTGAAAACCAGGTCCTCCTTGAAGCATTTGTCTCATAACACCCAGGAGAAAAACTGAGCATGGGTGGGTATCTCTAAAGAAAACCCAGATGAGTCCCACTGTTTGTGTCATATCTCACAGTTGAGACCCTGTATCTGGCTTTGGGGTTTCACTTTATAATAGCCTCTTTTAAGTGTGAATTTATACTACACATATAAAACACAGCACTGTATTATCTCCCAGGTTTAAAAATGGCTGCAGCCCCTATTTTGATATTGGAATCTGGAACCAGAGAAGATAAAAGACCAAAAAAAAAAAAAAAAAAAAAAAAGTTTTTTTCTAGTGCTCAATTTCTTGATTGATTTAAAGGAAATATATTCTAACAGGAAACCAAAGAGTCCCAGCTTGCCCACAGCTAGTCTTTAAATAGTAGCCTGGCGCACAGAAGGAAGAATTGAAATTTTCACTAAATTCTCCCTTGCCTGATCATACCAACAGCTTGATGCATGCATTTCCTTTTGGAACGCTGGATTTGCACATCTTAAATTAGGACTCTTTTTTTAATGCTAAATTTTGAAAACTGGACCATCTTTTAAGGAACAGGAGTGTTGTAGGACAGAGCTAACTGAAGGCACGTCCTATGAGAGGGACAGCTGATTTTTCTCAGACACTCTGATCACTGGAAATGTGTCTGTGATACATCCAATTTGAGATAGAGAACCGTTAAAATCTCTGAAGAGGTTCCTTAAAATGGAGCTTGATGAAATCCACGAAAGGGCTCATTGAGCATTATACAGATTTGCTCTTGTAGAATTAACTGGAGCCTATGATTGACTATAATCAATAACATACAAAGCTTGCAGAGTCTCATATAATACACAGACAATAAGTTTCTCCAAAGAATCTTCAATTCCTCCTCTCTAAAACCAAAATATAAAGGGCTGGGCAGATAGCTCAGCAGACTAAAGCACCTGCTTTGGCAGAGTGCAGTGGCCAGGGTTCGATCCCCAGTGTGCCATGCCAGCCCCCAGGCATGCTGAGACGGGGCTGGAGACTGAGCATGGTGGCGCACACTTGTAATCCCAGCTCTTGGGAGGCTGAAAACAGGAGGATCACTATGAATCTGATCTACATAGTGAGACCCTGTACACCCTGTAGAGCCTGCCTTAAATTCATAAAAAATAAAATAAAATATAACCAAAATATGATGGCAGCAGCAATGACAAAAGTGCCTTGTGTCTGGACTAGATCCCCAGTGCACACTTTCACCAAGTGGCAGTTTCTGTAATCTTGCACTCCTGACACTGGTGTGTTTCCTCTCTCCTGCACACAGTTGCTCAAAGTTCATTGGAAATGTGGAAGGTGTAGATTTTTTATCAGCAACAATCTCAAGACATTTTTCTCTCTAAAATGTTCTTCAGTGTTGCCTAGACCAAGCGAGAATATTGACTACATCCTGGAAAAGATTTCTCTTTCTGTTTACTGCTCATGGCAACTCGGAACTCCAGCGCTGTCCTACAGGAATATAATGAGAACAACGTATACAAATCACATTTGCATCTCAGGCTTTTTAACAGCCATATTAAAAAAGAGTTAAAAGAGGAATGTAATTAACTTCAATATATCTTAGCTATACATAACATCAAACATTTCAGTATCTAATCAATTTATAAAACTTATCAATGACATTCTTCGCATTCTTTTTTCTTATCACAGTGACACTAAAATCATAACACACTTTCACCTGAACTAGTAACATGTGTCTAGCACCTGCCATCTTGGACAGCACAACTCAAATCTATGCTTCCAACTGTCACCTTATAGATTAAAGACATCTGTAATTCCCTGAGTTAAGTAAGTCCAACCATAGCTCCCTACCATTCCAACTAGGAGATATACCATAATAATTCTTGTGTGTTAAACTCCTTGTCTGTGCAAGTCCCTTATACTATCATGATTTTATCAGTGCATTTATAATTGTCATGTTGTATATAGTAACGCCAAAAGTATTTTTATCATACAGCTGTCATTAAATAATGTTCGTACTGAGGTAGGATAAAGATATTAAATCAACAGGGCATGGTAGCACAGTGCTATACTCCCAGTACTGGGAAGGCAGAGGCAGGGAGATATCTGTAAGTTTGAGGCCAGCATGGGCTATATAGTAAGTTCAAGACCAGCCTAAACTGTATAGCAAGACCCTGGCTCCAAAAAAGAAAGTCAAAATAAAAGGTTTCAGTTAATTATTTCAGTTATTGATTTCCTTTGCTTGTATTTCCTGTATGTTGACAATGTTGTCAAGGTTTTACTGTTATGGTTTATGGAGTTTCATGAATCCTTACCTTAGCGGTTGTCATATACAGTGACCTCTGAGAATGACCCCTGAGGTCCATTTTTCCCCAGAGGAATATATTCGTGCCCATAGGTAGAGCAGGAACCAGGACAGGTTGAAACTCAGGGCTGAGGGACATTGACAGGAGGAGAGGCAGGAAGGAAAGGGAAGGATTTAGGGTAGGGTAGAATAGGAGGGAAAGAACAGAGAAAAAGAGTATGTAGAGAGCATAGAAAATTGCTAGAGATTACATGGAGAGCAGTGTTCCAAAGTGAGTGAGACAATCAAAATATACGAATTGTAAAGGTTAAGAGAAATGTTTATTTTATTCCTTTCTTCTCTTCAGTCAGCCTGACTGCATATGATTAGCAGGCACACTACACTCGCTGCATACTAAGATCAGATGTTGGCTCAACTTCTCACTCACAACATTAATGCACAGAGGCCTCTGACACATAAATGCCTTCCTTCCGGAGCTCAGTCCTCGTGCAGCTCTCCCCACAGTGGTGTGTTAGACAGAAGTGTGAGGCTTTGGTTCAGTTGACCTGCTGTGCAAGTCAGCACCTCTCGTGGACTGCGGGGAAGCACAGCACATCAGAGCCATTGGGGCTGAGGGCAAGTCTGGCTGTCCACCATCTGAAACCACAGCTGCAGGCATTGCCATCCACCTCAGCTAGGCCTGGTTTCCTCATCCACCAGAGGCAAATGCACATTTCTTTATGATGTGACTTTTAAAGATTTAGGTGAAAATAAGACCAGGTAAGCAGAGTACTTGCAACTGCTATCTTACACGGAAGGACTCTCATAGGTGTGCTTATGTTAGCTTTTGCATCAACATGTTTGCTAAGTTGTTTCCAGCTTAAAGACAGAGAGACTGTGGCTCAGACATGTGACACTGGTTCTTCTGGTATTTCCCAGAGATTAGTGGTCTCAGATGAAATCTAGTGCACTATCATCTAGTCCCAACCTGTTTCCCCAAACCATGTTGTTTTGCTGGGAAAGACAATTTTCATCCCAGCCTCATTCTAATATAATAGTTCTTTGGCCATCAGGAATGAAAAGACCTAAGAGTATTTTTTCAGAATTAAAACCAAATAAGAAAAGAAAAGAAAATCTAACTTTAAATAATAATTCCTTGAAAAAATGGTGTCAGATTGCTTTTCCTTCCAAAACTACTCTTTCACCTCCATCATTTATGTATATTGCTTCATTACTACTTATAAAAATGGAGCTACTTGGAATTTTTATTCTGAAAATGACTCACACGTGTGTTTGGGCTTTTTCCTTTACTAATCATACATGTAGCAAGGATATATGGATTTTTCACTTGATGAATACTCCCAGGAATAAATACAGCTCTAATAAATTAGTTTTGAGAAATAATTAACTTCTCATTTATTCCTTACATACATAGTCAATGACCATGTTTATGTTCACACTCAGTATGCGTAATAGTAGATGATAATATGTCTCTTATTTAAATATGTCTCTCATACTCAACCCCATTTGATGTCATGCAGTAATGACAGCACTGTGGTGGTTGGCAATAGGTCCAATTCCCAGAGAGGTCTCCAGCTGTGAGATCTTGGGCATATTCCATTCTTCTCAACCTCAGTTTCATTGTCAGTAAGGTGGAAATAATTCTACCCCTGTCACACAATTACTGGGAGAAATAAACCCTTTTCAGGTAACAATTTAGTAAAATTCTAAATGCTGTGGAAAACAATAATTATAATTTATACTAATTTATTATACTATTTTCAAGTTTTAGGTCTATGAAACAATTATTCAATCTGAGCTACTCCTCCCCAAGGATTGTTGTTCTTGTGTTGGTCACTGCTAAAAAAGGATGGACAGCTTTGGCAATAAGGACGGTGGGAATCTGAAATAGTAGAACAGCCAAAGAGGTGTGGCCTGTGATTTTCAATACTTAATAATCTTAAGAATAATCTTATCTGTCTCATTAGTCTCTTCATTTCTCAGTGTGAAGAAGCAGAGCCTTATTTTCAGCATTATTAAAAAAAAAAAAAAAGACAAAACCAGAGGAAATGCCACTGAACACTTTCTGCCTAGCTCTTTCCCCACACTGAGGATCAAATATCACATTCTCTGGGTAATGGCAAGACACTTGGGATATACAGCACCAAAGAGGTTGCTTAATGATTCTCCAAAATGGAAAGGTACCACTGGCTCTGTCGTGAAACTGCTACATTTTCCTCTACGGAGTCCCCCAGGTAACTACTGTCCGCTGCAAACCCCTGGGGATGATGCACTTAGTGTCCCTTTGGGTCCTCTTGATTAGGGTTTCAATTACATGTCTTTGGAATATGGTTGTGTCTCTGTCTTAAGCCTGTCTACCCTTTCTCCTCTGTGGCTGAGACCCAAGCTACTAAGGTAGGACCATTCAGCTAATGTGTTCATTAGGTATCTATCAGCACATACGAGACCAGACTGGACTCAGTAATACCCTGGGCAGTAAAACAGATGCAAAGTTCGTGGGAAAGGACCAGTGCCAAAATCATGGCAGAATTAGTTCTGTTGTTGAAGTTATAATAATAGTTCTAAAATACATGTACCAAAGGTCTTGTATGAGTGAGACAAGATGTTCAAACATAGTCTGTAGTCAGAAAATACCTCCCCAGGGATGAACTGCCTAGAAGCAGAAGAATGAGTAGACACTGGCCCAACAAACTTAGGTAAGTATCAAGGAAAGGGTCCCAGCCTTTCAGCCATCTTTAATTCTATTGTGAAATTCCTGAAGGGAAAGCCAGAGAGTTATTGGCAAAAGAATTAATGGGATCAAAGGAATAAAACATGAGAGAGATGCAGAACACCAACCACTCCATACATCATGCAGGTTAAAAAGACTTTGACCTTAGTATTTCTAGTGTAACTATACCCTCTCTGAAATGGGTTATCTAAAAAGATCAGAAGAAGACAGGCAAGATAGCTCAGTAGTCTAAGTGTCTACTTAAGCAAGGGAAAGCACTAGGGTTCAATACCTGGCACCACTGGCTGTGCTGGTTGCACCCCTGGACACACTGAGCCAGCCACCTAATCCTGACATGGCACACCCCTGTAATAGCACTGAAAATAGGGGAGGCTGAAAATAGGAGGATCACTATGAGTCTGAACTGCATAGTGAGACCCTGTAACAACCAAATACATAAAATAAAATGATCAGAATAGTTAAAAACTTCAATGCTATGACAGAGCACAGATACAAATTCTGGCTCACATACACAAATTTTTAAGAATGAAAATTAAATACAAAAGTTATAAAGGAGAAGAACTTCTGTGTGCAAAAGTCACCAATAGGGCCAGGGCAATAGTTCAGTGGAATAAGTGCTTGACTGGCAAGTGCAAGGTCCTGAGTTTGATCCCTGGTACTACCAAAAAA
>NDGM011095984.1:0-15188 GCA_002564305.1 Octomys mimax | reverse complement strand
TTTTTGTGGAACCGGGGATTGAACTCGCACCCTTGCACTTGCCAGGGAAGTGCTTATTCTACTGAGCCATCTTCCTGGCCCCAGATATTATTTATTTATTTTTAAGGCTTTTGAATTTTCTTTTTCATTTTAAAATAATGAAAACTAAAATGATATAGAATTTCAAAACAAGAAGACAGGAAATTAACAGCAATTCTATGTTGCATATTGTTATCTTCGAGTTACCAGATATAGGCATGTAAGATTGATCAAACAATATAAACACAAACCGTTTCTCTCAATGAACTAATAGGAGTTAGTAGTACAATTATCTTAGCTATCATCTATCTATCATCTATTATCTATCTATCTATCTATCTATCTATCTATCTATCTATCTATCTACTTTTTTATTTCCTTTTCTTTTTGCATCCCAGTTCTTCTTTTCTTTTGAGCAGTTTCTTTCCCTTTCACAATATTTATTGTCCCTTTTGGATCTTATTTACTCATTCAGTTTCTTATACTAGGAAGACAGCATAATGTTTACACATGTGAGTTTGATTTATTTTACGTATGAGTATGTTCTTTAGTTGTATCCATTTACCTACAAAAGCCTTAGGCTTATCTTTTTTATATCTGTGTAAAACTCCTTTGTGTTAAAACACCACGTTTATTATCCACTCCTTGGTTGATGGGCATTTTGGCTGTTTCCAAGATTTACCTATGACAAATCGTGCTGATGTAAATATCAGTGCACATATATTGCTGTGATATGATGTTTTTAAATCTTATGTGAAAATACTCAGAAAGAGAACAGCTGGGTTAAATGGGACCTCTAATCCAAGTTTTTTGTGGAATCTCTACACAGATTTCCATGGTAGTTGTAGCCATCTGCAGTCTCACTAACAGGGCAGAAAGCTTTCTTTATCTCACAGCCGCTGTAGCATTTGTTATTGATTGACTTCTTGATGACAGCCATTCTTTCTGGGGTGAGATGGAATTTCAGGGGTTTTTTTTCCTATGTATTTGATAAAGGGTCTCACTATGGAGCTCGGACTTGTAGGTGTTACAGCCTCACGCCTGGTCTTGGTGGCCAGCTCAGTGCATCTGGGGCAGGGCCAGCATGACATGCAGCATCATGATCAAACCCAAGTCCTTGCATTTTCCTAGGCAGATGCTTAGATGACTGAGATATCTCCTCAGCTCTGGAATTTCAGTACTGTTTTAGTTTTCATTTCTGAAATGTCCAATTGTGTTGAACATCTTTTCATATATTTATTCATCCTCTATTTTACTTCATGTGATAAGTGTTTATTCACCTCAGATGCCCATCTTTGGATTGAGCCTTTGAATATTTAAGTCTGATTTTCTACAAAATTCTTTATATGTTCTAGATAGAAGTCCTTTGTCTGAGGGACAGTTGCCTAAATTTTTCCCAATTTGTGGGTTTACTTTTCACTTTGTTGGTGATTTCTTTTAATGTGCAAAATATTTTCAATAAGATGAGATCTCAGTTGTTGATTCTTTGAAGTATTTCTTGCACATTTTCAATATATATTCCCATATTTTTGTCTTTCTTTCTGTTCCCATGCTTTTCTTCCTTGTGTTTCCATTCAAAGTATAAAAATAGTATCAACCCTTTTTATTTGTCCTATTTCTCAGCCTTTTCTCACTCAGCACTATTCATTCCTTAATCTTCCTGGGTTATTGGAAGAATTGAAAAAAATTTAAAGAAATTTTAAATTAAATATTTATATATGTTCGGCTCTTTGGATGTTGATATTAGAAGTAGTTTTTCTGTTTTAATATTGCTGCATGAGTGACTAGTCCTAGTACATTGTGAAGGCTGAATAAGTGGCCCATGGAATCATACTCAAAGCTAAGAGCTTATCCCAGAGAGAAATCCACTTGCTAAAGAAATCTCCACCATAGAGGCAGAGAATTCTATCTAAACTGATCTAAACTTTCAATACCCAAACAGTAGAATGATAAGGAAACAGCAACAAGATGCTACCAAAAATTCATAACTCCCAGAAAGTTTATATGACAAACAGCAAATCTATATAATTCTGCTAATATTTGAAATGCTTGGTGAGGTATGAAAGTAGACAAGCACGCAGATGATTCAGTGAACTAATGAAATGATTAAAGAGCTTAAAGAAGATATAAGCAAGCAACCAAATAAATGGAGGAATGGTATTCAGGATTAGACATTATTTATTTAAATAAGATGTTTGTTTCTCTTTTCTCTTTCTTAGGATCCCATAATGAGTATATTGGCTTGCTTTATAGTTGTATAAACTTTGACAATGGTCACCCCTCTTTGCTGACTGAATAATTTCAAATGATTTTAAATCCAGTCTTCCTTTTGCTTATGTCTACTCCTTAGATAATCTATTGAGCTTTTTTCTTTTTATTATTTCATTTTCTACATTGAACATCTAATTTGTTCATGTCTTATTTTTATGATATTTTTATATATCTGTGTTCTTTTGTATTTCATTGTTCTCCATTTTTTAAAGCTGGTTTCTGAACATGTAATGTGTTTCTTTAGGGGTGTCATGTTTTCCATGTGTGTGTTCTTTACAGCTTTGTTTTGATATCTCTATGTAAAGGAATAGTCACCTATGGATTTCATGAAGTGCTTCAGTGATTCTAGGACATAAGATAGGTGGGATATGATGACTTTGTTTCTGGTGAGGCATAGTGGCTACTCGTCAGTGGAGGTCAGTGTGAATGAAGAAGACAAATGTCTTTGCTTGTGAAAAGTGTATGTATCCATGGTAGTGGCAAGGACTACTGGAGCCCTTGTTAGAAAACACTTCTGGGGTATTCCTAATCTCAATTTCCCCTGTGTGGATTGCTTATGACCATGGTAATACCACTTAGTGCCAGGATAGAGGTGTGTATGAGTCAACATCATCACCCGGGCCTGTGGGATGTGTGTATGTGTGATGGTGAGTGCTGCAGACTAGATTATAGCATGTAGAGAATGGTGGCATAAAGGGGAGCAGGTATATTAACTCCAGGTCCGGACATCTACAGTTGTGTGGACTTTAGACAGCTCAATTAGTTGGGGCCAATGTTGACAAATACCATATTAATCTTTCATTAGCAATGTTGTAGGCTTCTATGAGTAATGCTACTTACAATTCTTGGTGCTGAAGGCTGCTTATCAATGCTTTCTTTTTCCTCCACAAGAATAGGTCATATTGAGGGAGCTCTCTTCTGGTACAGAGTTATACCAGGATGGGAGGTGGGCTGATGTGGATAAAGTGTTTTCTAACCTTTCTGACAAAGTCATTCTTAATGTTTGCTTTCCAGTGAGTTGCTGAAGTTTATTTGTTGTACTCTTTAGTTTTCCAGAGATTTTTTTGCTAGTAGAAATTGAACTCTGTACCTTGCCCTTGCCAGGCAGGTGCTTGTGCCATTAAAGTATATTCTTGGTGCTTCCAGAGGTTGTGTTTTGTTCATGGATAGTTGTTAAATAATTGTTCTTATGGAGAATACAGCTAAAACCTCTTAGTCTTCCTCCATGCTGGCACACTCCTAGAAGAAAATTCTAATAGTAAAGTTTATCACTCTTCAATCAACATATCATTGCCTTTGCAAGAGTGCCTCAGCAGTAAAATGCAGGTACAAAAATTATCAAGCAAACTTTCTGTCTCCAGGAACTTGACATTAATTTGATCTCCCACTAGAAAACTTTGGAGTTCTCTGTCCAAAGCCCTCAACATTGGCATCTACTTGTCCCTATCTGCAAATGAGTCACCAGATGGATTTTACTAATGCACTCTTGGAAGCAGTCATTTGTATTAGGACTCTTATGAACATTAGATATAATTATTGACCTAATCATTGATGCACACAGTCAATTGCTGTCTTCTCCATGAGGCATGGCTCCTTTCAGAGAAACTGGTTGTCTATTTTGCTCTTCCGTCACTTCACTGACTGACCATAATACATAGAATATATGCATCAACCAGCCAAACATCAGATTCCTTTCTGGCATGTTTAGGATCAGAAAAGGATGATAACCTGCTTTTTCAGTCTAAGAAGTGCTTCTCCTATCTAGATGATGTACGTCTACCTAAGAGCATGAAAGATAATATAAAGGGACATTTTAGTAGCATTTTATTCTACACCTTCTTCCACTTCATATTTTACTACTCCACTTCTTACCAGTACATCAAAACTTTGCCTAATGACCCAGAGCCAGAGAATGGCATAAAGAATGTGCTGTGGGAAATGGAGTTGCTTACTCTATTTTAATTTCCTTTAAAAATTTCCTACATGCTCATGTTGTTCACTTACCAGTATTGAGGTTTGGGATTAGTCTAGGTTTTACACTCTACCATGAAATTCTCACCACTCTTCCCCTTGGGCTCTTTCAGTCTCTATTTATAGAGTCTGGAGTCAGCTACTAATGGCTCCTGAGAAATGAATGTGTGTTTCTCTTTTTACCTCTGCATTCAGTGATATCATAGTTGTGGCTTACAATGGTTTGTGAGAGGAATAAGTGTACTGAAGATTTTTAAATACTGCAAATCAGAAATCCTTCTCTGCATTTTGTAAAGCCAGTTGTTAAATATTAGTCAGAAAACGCTTGCTTATCTCTTTCCTCCTCATCTTTAATAAATCCTATTGTATTTCTAATGGCATGTAGATACTTTCTTTTTTAAAAAAATAGACATATTGAGGAATTTGCTTCAGAGAATTACTGTTTGATTCCAAATGTCACATAAAGGGTCAAGAGGCATCCTATGTCTTTGACTTGCTCCACAATAAGTGACATACATTTAATCAAAATTAGAGCAGGGCTGGAGAGATGGCTCAATGGTCTAAAGCACCTACTTAGAACAAGCTTGGCAAAGCACAGGGATCACAGTTCTATCCCCCAGCACCACATGCCAGCCAGCCCCACCCCCAAGTGGGCGGAGCTGGCCACACACACACACACACCAAAATAAAACAAAATTTAAATAAATAAATAAATAAATAACTACAGCAAAATTTATGACTGAATTTGTCAAAGGCAGAGTATCAGCCAAACTTTAGAGTCCATTTGAATTCTAAAAATTCCATTTTCATTTCACACTGGAGTGCTGTAGCTATTATGTATGTAGACACTCTGCAAAGTGACAGCCTGACATAAAACTACAGTGTTTCAGTATCCAATTTTCTGTTGCTGCTGAATCTCTGACATCTGTATGAAATTACTTATGATTCTTAGTAGTAATCCCTTTATTGGTTCATATTAATTATATACACCTCTTTTAAAAAGGATATTGTAACATAATAGGTAATTTTCTCACATTCATACTGCCAGTAAATATCATAGTCAAGATCTTACTTCAACCAAATTGTCTCTGGATTTTACGCTTTTATCCACTAGTTTATAATGCTGACTACTAATAGAAAAATACACACAAATCTCCTGGTAGGGTATAATAGCATACATTTTAACAGAACTAATAAGTGTTGATTTCTGTCCTGTTAGTCAATTTCAGGCACTGTCATGAGGCTGCAACAAAATGATTTTTCTCATTAACACTGTTCTGAGATATCTTCAAAGGTACAAATCCCAAGGCTCTGAGGAATGAAAACTTATCAGAACCTAGATCAAAACTCGTTGAAGGTTTCCCAATACTACCCACTACAACTGATTTCCATAATGGTTGTAGCAGTCTGCACTCCACCAACAGTGGAGAAGCATTCCTTTTTTCCCCCAGCCTCTCCAGCATTTGTTATTGGCTGAATTGTTGATGTTATCCATTCTTTCTGGAATGAGATGGAATCTCAGTGTTGTTCTAATTTGCATTTCTCAAATGACCAGTGATTCTGAACACTTTTTCATATATGTGCTTGACATTTGCATTTCTTCCTATGAGAAATGTGTATTCATCTCAGATATCCATTTTTTGATTGGGTCTTTCAATTTGCAGGGCCTGATTTTTTAAAATTCTTCATATGTTCTAGACAGAAGGTCTTTGTCGGAGGGACAGTTAGCTATATTTTTTCCCAGCTTGTAGGTTTTCTTTTTACTCTGTTGGAGATTTGCTTGGAAGTGCAAAAGTTTCCAAAAAGATGAGATCCCAGTTGATTCTTTGAAGTATTTCCTGTACAGTTTGGTTTTTGTTCATGAACTGTGTACCTACCCTTATGTCTTTAAGGTTTCTACCTACATTTTTCTCTAGAATATTTAGTGTTTCTGTGTTAATGTTTAAATCTTTAATCCATTTTGACTTTAGCTTTGTGCATGGTAATAGGCATGGATCTACTTTTAGCCTTTGGCATGTGGAAAGCCAATTTTTCCAGCACCATTTATTAAAGAGGGTATCTTTCTTCCAGTGAGCATGTTTGGCTCCTATATAAAAAATAAGATGGCTGAGTGTACTTGAAGCTAGTTGTTCAATTTTTAAGGATATTGTGAGCTAGGTCCAAAATATAAACATCACAAAATATTGAATTGCAGTGTGTACCCTTTGATGTGCAGAAGAGGAAGATATCTCGAAGACAAGATTTAATTCAAGCACTGATTACTCAAACAAGTTGCTTTGTAGGCATTACAGAGCCTCAGTGAAACAACAGCAAACAACTGAGATATCTCTGGTTATTAATTTGTAACTCAAGAACATGAGAAAAAGGACATAGAAGGAAAGTATTTTGCAACATATTGTATTAGAGTTTTTGTCAGGAGACAGGGCCAGAAAGGGATGGTTTGTTATGTGACATATGCCACTCTAGTTTACACAATATTATCAGGCCAGAGAGAACACATTGGCCAAATTAAATATGCCTTATAGTAACCCGCTCTTGTCAGCAGATTCCACTCTAAACTCTAACCCTACATGATAAGAGCGTGGGTACACCATCTCCCCACAATTACCCATTTTTGTTTCATAATTTAGATTAAGCAGATGGTGGAGAGTACAGTGTAAAGGGATATTGGGCTTGATGAAAGAAATTCTTCATGGCTTCTGCAGGGAGGGTCCACTGGAATAATATACATAATGCTTTTAGGACTACAACAAAGATCATAAAATAGATTATTCCAATAGCTATAAGAATACAAATGGGAAAACTGTGATCAGAAAATAAATGTTTAGGATTTACCCAGTAGGCAATATCATTGAGATGAGTCAACACAGTGCTGCAAATCTCCATTCAAAGTTTATGAAGTTGACCTTGAAATCAACCTTGGAGACTGGTAATGTCTCCATCTAGATTTGTATGAAAGATTTCATGTAGAAAGTAGTGAACCTCTTGCTAAGATTCAGAATGATTAAAAGGAACAAGAGTAATGCATATCTAGTTACACCCGGCATCACAATGAAGAAAACTACATATCAGTGTTCACCAAGCCAACAGATATTAGCTTCAAAGTCCTCAAGTCTTTGAAGAATTTCTTTATCAATATTAGATTGAACACTAATTCTGAGGTAATATTTTGGGGATAGCTCTCCACAGTTTGAGCCATTTGGATACAGTGATGGTGACTGCAATTGCAGCTGTGGCAGCCAACATAGTAGGCACAATAATAGTTGCAATTAGAATGTCCAGAAATGTCTGAAATTAGAATGCCTGTTATGTTTAGGTGCCGAAGTAATTTGTTCAAAATTGGATTTCCCATCAATTCATGAAAAAGAGTCATGCTTTGTCTTCTCTTAAACATGTGGAAGATAATTACATCATTGCTGTTATGAATGAGGATGATTCTAATAACCTGTAGGGTTCTCACAGCATAACTTAAATCAGCAGCAATATTGATTATAGAAATTTCTGAGTACTATAAAGTGTGTAATATTTCATAAAGTGTGTGTGAGAAATACTATTATTTGTAACACAAGGAGTCAACCAGTGGGGTTATCAAGTAAAAAAGATAGTGGACCAGCCAAACTGAGATAGCAATTAAGACTGGGTGTGGTGGCACACACCTGTAATCCCAGCTCTTGAGAGGCTGTAAATAGGTGGATAACTATGAGTTTGATCTAGTAGTGAGACCCTGAACACCCTGCAGACACTTTCCAAAAAAAAATAGTAAGTGCTTCCAAGGCTTTGTAATGATTATTTGAGGAATTAGATTATGTTATTTTGGGTTCTCAGTTAATGAGGGCTGGAATATATGGATACAAATTATAGCATAATCATGAGATTATGTACATCGTGATAACTACAAATTGTAATAATGCAAGAGAAGTAGGGAATATCTAGGTACCAAGGGAATTCTTTTTTTTTCCCAAGGGAATTCTTGATAGGAAAAAGTAAATGACTTCAGAGTGGCATGACAATGATCTAGCAAGCTGAGAATTCCATGAAGATGTGCTGCCAAAGGAACAAATCTGAAGCATAATTCCAGGTAGAATCATACTCTAATACCATCAAATTATGGGGTCTCCAATTTTCTAGGGTTAGATTCCAAATAAGATGAGTAATGGAGAGACTGGTGGACTGGCATAAAGCTCACACCAAGGCTAGGCCAATCCCTATAGGTCATATACCATTGGAGATGAGAGAGAACATGATAACTACTAATTGGTGGCATTGGTGACTGTGCATATTATTTTGTCCAGGAAACACCAACCATGAAATAACAGGTATTCACCACTGGAAGAACTAATGTGGCTGCAGTCCCTTTCATAGTCACTTACAGGGTCGGAAAGTAATAGTTCAGCTCCATCTGTACATGAGGTGTCACTAGAGGAAAAACATGGCTTTGGGTCTCCCCAAGTAATTATGTGAAAGATATAAGGTTGAAACATGAACACCATAAATAATGTCACTTGAGCTGTATACATCACTAAATCCAGAAACATAAGGAGCCTTCCTAACTGTTGTAATTTTGAAGTTATAAGTGACTTGCATTATCATTGCAAAAAACAGATTTCAGAAATGAGAAGACTTTTTGATTTTTATTGTCTCACTTGGGGCCACATGGCATGAACACACAGCTTTTGCAGGAGACCAGAGGGAGCCCATGGGTAACAAAACAAATGTATACCCACTTCCTCAAGTTAACAGTTCTGTTAGACCTAGCCATTCTGGGCCCAAGAAGGTGAAATTATTAAGGACCAAAATCATTGGGTTTTGGACTGCATTTTGTGGCACTAAAATGTTTCTCTAGGGCAGTGAAACTTCTTGAATCATAATTTTAAAAATTTATTTATTTATCTTTTGTGGAATAGGGGGTTGAACTCAGGCCCTCACGCTTGCCAGTGAAGCACTTATTCCACTGAGCCATTACCCCTGAACCAAGTTATAGATGATTTTTTTTTGTGGAACCAGGGATTGAACTCAGGCCCTTGTGCTTGCTAGGCAAGTGCTTATTCTACTGAGCCATCTCACTAGCCCTTAAAAATTTAAAGAAAATAGTGTTTTAGATACCTGTTCTTGGAGAGGAATCTTCTCCATCATACTTGCACATTTTTATTTTAGTAAACAGGTCTTTACAAGCCCATTGACTTATTCTGTTATTGTTTGATCTGTAGGGCTATAAGGTATGCCGATTATATATATAACATGTCAGAGTTGAAAGAAAGCCTGAAGAGAAATTAGAAGTATGTGGAGAGCTACTATTAGTTTACATCTGTGAAGGCAATTACTTTACAGAAAAATCTGAGAGCAAATGATGTTTAGCATATTTTACAGTTTTGTCCAATTAAAAAGATTTCATATATTTATAACTGTATCCGTGTTCATAACTATAGCTATATCCAAAGTAGACATCTATAGAATTACATTTACATTTACAAAATGGGTTATGATGAGTTAGTCTATTTGCCAGATTGTATTACTTTTAAACCACAGGAATTGACACCTATATAAAAGGAAGGTTATATCTGGTTTTGGCAGTCAGGATGAATATGAATGACTTCTTGAGCCTATTTATGTGTAAGATTGAAGAAATCGATGTGTACTTTAGCATGGTGATGAAAAATTTATATGATGTAACAGCCTCTTCCAAAGAGATAGAAAGCATAACCAGAGTGTCATTATGAGGGTTACTATCCCCTAGGGGGTCAGGGAGATAAGAGCATGAACATATGTAAGTAGCACAAAAAAGGTATAATGTGGTGACTAATCACTTTTTCCAGGTATTTAAACATGTGAAAGATTGCTGGGGAGATAGATTATCAATCTAAGCGCCTACCTGGCAAGTGTAAGGACCAGGAATCGATCCATAGTACTGCATGCCATGCCGACACCTGGAACCTGTGGCACAGAATGCCTGCCTGAAACCTGGTGTGGTGGTGCATGCCTGTATTCCCAGGGCTGGGGAGGCTCAGACAGGGGGATCACTATGAATCTGAACTGCAGAGTGTGAACTTGTATTTAAGAAATCAGTATAGGGTTTGATCCCTGGTGTGTCATGCTGGCCCCATTCCCAGGGCACACTGAGATGACAACTGAGAATGGGCGTGGTAGCATGCACCTGTAATCCTAGTGATTGGGAGGCTGAAAACAGGAGGACAGCTAAGAGTCTGATCTGTGTAGTGAGACCCTGTAGATCCTGTACTAAATACATAAAAAAGAAAAAAATTTAAACATGTGGAAAAGAATTTCATCATTACCATTATTAATAAGGGTGAGTCTAATAACCTGCAGCACGAGTTAAATCAACAGCAATATTGAATGGTGGATTTGGGAACTGCTATTTTTTATGTCTTAATTGTCCTAGATGTTGAATTTCTGCAGAAAGTTAAGAGATAATAATTATAAAGTTTTATAGAGAAAGTGAAATCAATGGAAACATAATATTTTAGCATAACAATCATGGTGACATCATTATATTAAATGATGTGAAGGAAATTTCATCCAAATTTGTAATTTTTTAAAGATTATTGTATGAGAAGAATGCATCTGGTGTCAATATATTTTATGTGATATGGAACTATACAGTGTTTTGGCATCCTTAAGTGTTGTAAGTCTTGAAAATATATGCATTTTTTATTTGGCTGTGTATGTTGGATTGGTATGTCCACTTTACTGCCAATAGTTGCAAACACATGAAAGGGAATGTCATATACTTGAGTGTAAAAGTTTACCATCATAGCTAATTTTCGCCTGGAAGTCATTAATTTTTGTGTGATTTTTTTTTAATTTCTATCTTTTTTTTCTATTTAGTACAGGGTCCTCAGGTTCTCACTACACAGATTGGACTTGCAGTGCTCCTCCTGTTTTCAGCCTCCCAAGAGCTGGGATTAGAGGCAGGTGCTTCACCACATCCAGTCTCATTCGTATCTCAGTGTGCTTTGGGGGTGAGGCCACCTCATCACGCTGAGGAACAAACCCTGTCCCTGCATCAGCCTAAGCAAGCACTTTAGTCCACTGAGCTATCTGCCTGGCCTTAGTTTTGTATCTTTGAAGACCTGTACATGTGAGAAATATAAATATGTTTGATATACCATAAAACCAGTAATAATTGATATTATAAACCAGTTCGAAATTATCCAAGGAGACAGCTTTGTCTTGTGTTTTCTGTTGTTGACTATTATAAATATCTCTATTGATCATTCAGAAAATCTCAAGTTTAACATCAGTCTCAGAAATGAGAAATGTAGACTTTGTCTGAAAGTGTCAAATTGGAGAGAAGAATTCAGACCTGGTAAGAGAGATTATGACAGTTAGGGGCATCACCTCCTAATCTTTGAGCAACAAAGAGCTATGTGAAGGGGTACTTCAAGATCAATGAAACAAATATGCAAAAGTATTGATATTAACTGCACCCTCCACAAATGTATTTTTGATCTACTTGACCCTCCTTGTCTTGACACTGTTTATCTGTGTTTTTCTGGTAAGGTGATAATTTCATGATGCACAATCTTTTCCTATCAAAATATACCTCATATTTAAAGCCTTTTGCCATGTACTCCACTCAGTCACAGTTGCTTTTTTTTTCTATAACAAACTTGGTTGCAGCTCTGTGTGTTCCCAAATTGTTACATTGTAAACTTGCCTGACTGCCACCAAGCCTCTCTTGGCTGCCAGTAAATAGTCTATAGTCACCTTGTCTGTACTGAAGCAGCAGAAAAAACTGACCTTGTAATTGCAATCTAAGAAGTTCCAAATCACATGAAATGTATTAAGAATATTGATTAAACAAAATACCAACTCAAACTGAAAGCAAAAATTCAATTCATCAGTCAGGTAAAGTTTGTAATGATATGCTCTTGTAAATTCAGGAGGCAGCATTTATCCTTGGCAAAGTTCCAGGAAGAATTTTTATTTTCTTATCTTTGTTTCATAAAACTTGTAATATTTTTGTTATTTTTAGTTGGTCCCTCTTTCAGGATATTCTGTATTCTTCTCTAGTGGAGGTTTTATGTGCACTGAAAGTAGCTTTCATATACACTTAAGAGGCAGTATTTATAGTGTAGTTGTTTACTTTGGCTCTTGCACAAGGTTATTTGGCCAACACAAGCGTCTATTTTATCCCCAACATTAGGGACCCCTGCAGTGGGTTCCAATGTCCCTCCAGGTCTTATGGCACATGGTGTATCAGGGATCTGGGATGATCAGTTGTTCATGGGGACCAATAGGCCACAACACAGCCAGAACTTCAGAATTTATTTATTGAGGAAAAGGGTGAAGGGATTATTGCATAACTCAGAGGTTGGTGATTTTTAAAAAATATACTCATTTATTGCTACAATTTATTTACATATAATGGTCATATTCATCATAGGGTATATCAATAATCTCAAGCCTCTGTTCATCCCTCAGAGCAATACGTAAAACTAGCCATTGTGAATGGGTGATACTCAACACCTCTCACCTACTACAATGCTTTTACTGTTCTTAAAAAAGGCATCTGCATGGATATTAAAAAGTTAAGAATAGAACTGGCCACTGGATATGAGTTAGGATGAATCTCCATCCTGAAAACCTGTTACACACAGGCACAGAATTTCCTGAGTCAGTGTGAGCTCTCCATTGCAAAAGGAATGAATTTACTTGCTTAGGTGCAACTTGGACTCCAGAGACAGGGAAAGAAAGGTTGTAATTTGGTGCTTTTCCAAGAGTGAATATTTAATCTCAAAGTAGCTTCAGGGGGGACAACCCACTCAGGGCCCCCCTCCTATCCCTCTCTTGGACAGGAGCTTTCTTTCCCCCCAATAATTTTATTCTGCTCATAACTTCTGTTTGTTCTTAAAATTCATTCTTTAGTTTTAGAGAACATGAACTTGTTCCAGGTACCATTCAGGTTGGGAGACCATTTTTCCCCTATATTGTTTGGACATCATCCACCCTGAGATCAGTTTTTCCCCCTGTGTCATTTGGAGGTTCCCTGTATCATTTTGGATGTTGCCACCAAGATCACTGGATGGAGGTATGGGTTTGCTTTTCTTTCAGATTCTGGATTGGTAGCAAACTTTTATGCTTCAAATTTTGGTATGCCTTTGCCCATTGCTCATAGTTGTTCATGTTTTGCCTCATACAGTTGTGTCTCATACCGTTTGGTTAAAATTGCTTATGATTGCTTATGCTTTGTCTCCTATGGTTTCATTAAAATGTTGGTCAAAATGTTGTTGGTAAATGTAAGTTAAAACATGGACATTTTATAAGGTTATGACATTTCTCTAATGGGACATTTTATGACTGTTTTGTACTTGTATACGTTGTGTTTGAACTAGTTGCTAAATGTACTGGTATTCCTTTTGACAATAGCACTAGAGAGAGTAACATTAGTAAGCCTCCTAGTGGATTTTATGTAAACTTCTGTCAGTTTACATAAAATGGGACTTTTATGGGATTTAAATGGGACTTTTAAATCTAGCTCAGACTTAGAAAACCTACATGGCTGTATATGAAACATGGGACTCCTTTTGCCAACTAAATGACATCAAGTCAGCAACTGTTCTTAAAGACTTGGTGGACAGGTTTCACTGGGACAGACTGGCTTTGATTCCCCTCTACATGCTAGAGGAAATGCCAGGTCTGTTCTGTTTCAGTTTCCTTTCTTTGACCTTACTCCTGATTTTCCTACCTCTTTCCTCTTTCCTTTTTAGAGGCATGTAAAATTAGGAACTAAGTGAAGCCCTTAGAAAATGAGCATTTGTTAATGCCAAAGACAGGGAAGTCATTTTAAAAAGGACACATACCCTGTCTCTGGGTCAGATGAGAAAAGGAGGAACTATGCCTGTCTAGGACACATATAAAAGCCATGTCCCTGCGTAGTGTTCTGGGCAGGTCTCCTCTGAGAAGCTAAACTTCAAACACAGTGCAGAGAACTGACTTTTGGGTGACACCAGAGGGAGTTATCTCCAAAAGCAGCACACCCTGAGAAACTGAGAACATATGAGGGATTATGGCCACACCCAAAAGTTCCTTGGTGAAAACTGGATCTTGACCAGTAAAAGATCTCCACTTACCTATTGTACTTTTTTCTCTCTGCTAGCAAACTAGGTATTCTACCTGAGGTTTTCAGTAGAACAATTTAATGAGTTACTCCTTCATAAATGAGGGTGAGGCAGCTTGCAATAGTTTACATACAACAGCAGCTATTGCAGATGATTTACATCTGTCCCTTATATGTTAAATAAGACTAAGAAAGATTTTTGTCATCCTTAAAGCAATGGTTTTTTTTGCCAATATGTAAAAAGTGATTGCAAGTTGATAAATGTAAGTATTACCTCTGAGCTCCAGTGATTTAATATAACTTAGTCCTTCTAGGAAAGGTTGCTCTGGTGACTAGATGAAAAAACACAAGTGTCTTAGAGATTTCTTTGCCCTAGAGCTCAAGACAATGTTCTTCCAGTAAATTGTCTCTTTTGTCTATCTCCAAAGTTTATCTGTTTTTCAGCACAGTAGGGAATGTGTTCTGCTTCTAACTCAATTTTTTATGAAATAGTTATGCTTCCTCATGTAGACATCACTGTTGCTCAATTAATTGTAACATATTTACAAATATTAAATTACTTACAAATATTAAATAAGAGTAAGTGCACAGTTTACACGGTTAGTGAGATTCTCTTGGGAGACAAAAGTCGCTAGCCAGTTCAAGGGTTGATGAGCTGGTCAGATCTTGTCTCCCCTCTCTCCAAGAGCATCCACCTGCTATGGAGGGGTCTACTCATGGGATGCCTTGAGGGGGAATCAATTAGAGGTAAGGTGGAGACATCCAAAACTCTCTCTTTTTGCATTCCAGATTATGGGAATTTCACTGTCAAGGTCTTTTATTCTTTTAGAATGCATCATTATGCAATGGA